>JAPFUF010000451.1:0-32025 GCA_030780645.1 Aschersonia sp. MBC 508 | reverse complement strand
TATCAACTTCGTTGTTAAAGATATTGGTTGCCATATCATCCCCCTCCCCGGGTTTCCGTTTCCTCTACCGTGCCCCCACCCCCGCGCCTCCCTTTTCGATCGCTCTCATCACTCAGGCTGATGCCAGGTGAATTGTCTCGTGAACCTATCAATATACTTTACTGCATCGCGACCCTCTGTTGCCCAATTGACTTGCGTGTGTGCCGTCGCATTCACTTCGAGATTATCAAAGAAATACCTGTGCGAGATCCATACATCGTAGGGATTTTGGTCCCACGGGGGTGAGCCAGGACGCGGTTTCAATTTGAAAACAACCGCGTTCGCGTCGTCGGAATCACGTTCTGGCTTGCAGCTGCACCAGACGTCGATTTTGTCGTCGGAAATCGCACAGCAGACGTGGAAGGCTGGTGCACCGCTGGTATAACCCTGAGACGCGGAGATTGTAAATCCACGTGCAGAGCCACCCGGGGAAGCGCCGACGTGAATATGAGTCATCGTCCAGAAAGAATCAACCTGCGCAGGTGATGTTGGTGGTGGATTTTGACCACCGGCTGAGATTGGCCGAGGGGTTTGACTTTCCGGCCCGAGCTGTGGTCCGTGATGGTTTGAGTCTGTCCCTGGACGTTGGTCCTCAGGTAATGGTTGGAGCTGATCCGGGTCTGGGAGCTCTACCACTGGCTTCGGGTATTGGTAACCTGGCCGCGAGCTTGAAAAATCTGTTGGCGGATTTGGATATTGGTATCCCGGAGCTGGCTGTGACTCTTGATGTGTGTTCCAGGAAGAATCCATGTGTCCGAATGGTGGAGGCTCAAGATCATCCGCTGGGAATGGTTGTGACGGTTGGTTCAGGGGCGGATACTGCTCTGTTGGTACTGGATTTGGTACAGGTTCCAGAGGGAGCAGGTACGGTCCTTCGCCTTGCGTCGGTGTCGGCCACGGCTTGTGACCTGGCTCATGGTCCGGCACAATCGGATACCACTGACCATCCGTCAAGACTGGCCGTGTCTGCTTGAAGCCCGTGAGAATTGGCAATGGGAGACATGGGACCGCCAAAAGAAATAATAGTATATACTTCATCGTTCGGAAAAGCATATCTGTAAGGGGAATTTTATTTGGTCCAGCTGCGAATTGCAAAAGAAAGAGGATCGCTAGCTGAAGGTTCTGAGACCACAAAGTTTCCCTTGGCGGCATGGTCAACTTGTATGTGTTATAACTAGTAGATTCGGTAGCAAATGTTGACTTGCAGGCGATGGATCAGCCGTTGTGGTGGACACGACTGTACACCGCTTCGACGCCTCGTTGGAATATATTGTGATTGAAGACGGCAATCAGGCCCTTTCTCGGGCGCCGACTCGTGTGCGAGATCCGTGGCAGCGTAGAACAAACTTCCCCGAAACTTCAGAGTGTCTGGATCATAGAGATCAAATGAAACCGGGCAAATTGAAGGTAGCCATATGTGGCGTCTTGTAAACAGTACCGTCTGTGTGCAGGACACCGTGGTGTGCTATGAACTCTCATGATGCTAGGCTTGATATGTTTACGTAAGGGCTATACTTGGAAAGCCCTCATCATTGCCAACACTACCCTCATCTCGCGAGAACCTCGGTGCTTGCTGGTCATCTTTTGGATGGCAGTCCAGTGTTTTCTATGTTCACACACACACCTCGATAGTCTCAAGTTATATCGGTTGCAGTGCTTCTCCCAGTTGTGTCAGAAGTATCACAGCTACAGTGTGATGGGCTTGACATGAAGCACTGTTCGTCTTCAATATCACATTCGGCATGAGTACTCACTGAAATAAGTGACATCGATCTTTCATCGAACTGTGCGCTGGCAAGGGGCCCCTCGGTACTGCGAGTCAGAGCTAGGACAGAGCGTCGGCCGAGGGTCTTAACCGTAAGTTCTCAGTGGGGCTGACTATGAATCTGCCGAGGTACCATACACCTTGGTAAGTCCATCTAGTCCATAGTCACTTACAGCCTTGTTCCGTGACGGGTATACCACCCGTCGAACGCAGGATCTTTTCAGGCACCTGAGGATAGCTTGGCAACACAGAACGGTGAGAGTCATTAGGTTTAAGAAGCAAATGTAACGTTGGCAGGCGGTATTGTGGGCTCTATGGACCGACCATCGAAGAGCGATGCAACTCATCGAATCCTGTCGCATCATTCTTCGCAGCTTTTGGTGGAGTGTCCCTGCCGGAGGCAAATAGGTTGATCACTGTATTTCTAGGCTTCCCATACGAACAGCTGGCGATTCGACAACTTTCTGATGCTGAACAAATTATGCGGGTCTTGTTCCATGCTTGGCGGTTAAGCTCGCATGTTCTCTCTATCATTCTCGGGAAATGGAGGCGCTAGGCAAATGGCAGTATCGTTAGAATACGCCAGGCACGACGGCATCGGCGAAGACAACGAAGAGGACAATAGAAAAGCGGTGAATGAAATCACAACGAGTTTATACAGCGGTAAAATCCAGTGTGATAGGTAGAGATTGGGCGACTGCGTATTTTGAAGCAGTACAAGCATGCTGCCCAGCAGTCATTATAGATTTGTTCGCGATAGGGATGAATATGACTGCAAGGCATCTGAAGACCTCTGGTCTCAGTCCAGCGGTCAGAGAAGGTCACACCAAGATGCAGTCAGGCAGCACGGCCGTGCAAGTGGCACACTCCTATGCGGCTTCATGAGACCCTTCGCAGCCATCTAGCTGTGGTAGGTGAGACACACCCGGAACATCGGCATTGGGCGATCTCTTTCAATGGACGGTAGTTTCGACGGCCTTGTTCCTCATTTAAATGATATAGCATGGCGGCATGATGAATTGTCGGCGAATTGCCGCGAGGCTGCAAATGTGGTTGAATGATATCCCACTTGATGAGGCTGAGATCCGACATTGCATGCTAGGTGCCCTTCCTTTATCAGTCCGAACAGACAACTCGTCACCTGGACTACTCTACCGTCAAGTAGAGCGGAGGCACTGATTCGTGTCTGTGAGAAGCTGAGATAATTAACACTCTACTTCATTACCATATGAATATGAGGTGCACAGAGCTTGCGACGTCGCTTATTGTGCAAAAGGGCGATATCGTTCGCGTCCTGAAAAGGCGCAGTCCAATTTCTGACTCAACGGAGTTTCACGTCACGTGGAGGGAGCTCAAGCTCAAGCTTCCGTCGCAGAATGACATCAAAAATTTTCGACTCTGCCCCTCGTTACCCCTCCACTGCCTACCCTGTGACTCTTCAATTGCAGAACGATGGAACAGCCGACAGAACAGCCGGGCGCCCCGACGTCAAAAAAAGGCGCAAAAAAGGCTGAAGCCAAGGCGAAGAAGGAGGCTCTGAAAGCTCAGCGTGCTGCAGAGCTTGCCGCCGCCGCCGCCAACGTCAACCTCGAGGACGACCCAGCCCAGGACAACTATGGAAACAGGCGGACGACGGCCTCGGCCTTTAGCAAAGACGCCGAAGAAGTCGAAATACGATCCCTTGATGAGAGTCACAATGGCAAGAAGGTCATTGTCCGAGCTTGGCTCCAGAACTCTCGTGTGCAGAGTGCCAAAATGGGGTTTGTTGAGCTCCGCAAGGGGGGCAATTGGAATATCCAGGGCGTCATTATGGCCTCTGAGCAGGAGCCGATTGTGAGCCGACGTATGGTGAAATGGGTCACCAGCGTTAACCCAGAGAGTTTCGTTGCGGTCGAAGCCATGGTGAAGAAACCACTCGAGCCCGTCAAAAGCTGCCGGGTTTCAGGACTCGAGCTTCACATTACAAAATGCTTCGTCCTCGCGCCTGCACCCGCCATGCTTGGCATGACCATGGGCGCTGCAAGCCAACCAATCGTCAATTTCAGCGACGAGGGAGCCCAAGCGGGAGACGCTGATAAGGGGCCTGAGACTACGCCCGAAACTACGGTGCCTGCTGCAAGCATGCTCACCCATCTCGACAATATTGCCATGCACAAGCGCGCTCCTGTTCAACAGGCCATTGCGGTACGTACACGTGGGTGGCGACCTATTGTATGAGGTGTAATTGACCCTGGCATAGGACATTCGCGTTGAAGTCAAAAAACTCTTTCGCTCGTATCTCGAAGCACGCCGATTCAAAGAATTCGAACCGCCCTGTCTGATCGGCGCGGCGTCTGAGGGCGGCAGCAATGTCTTTCGACTCGCATACTTCGGCGAAGAGGCTTTTCTCGCGCAATCACCCCAGTTCTACAAACAATTTGAGATTGCAGGGGGCAGGGAGCGCGTGTTCAGTATCAGCCCCGTTTTCAGGGCCGAAAACTCAAACACGCCGAGACACATGACGGAGTTCACGGGGCTTGACTTGGAGATGGAGATCACGGAATCTTACACTGAAGTCCTCTCCGTACTTGAGGGTGTGCTGCTGTCGATTTTCCGTGGACTACAAGGTCGGTCTATTTACCCTATCAGTATTTTTGACACTGTGCCTAGAAAAGTTCGCCGTACAAGTCACAGCGCTGACCGAAGATGGCTTCACAATAGACCGCTGCGCGACCGAAATCGAAACGGTTCGAACGGTCTACCACTCAGAACCGCTCCTCCTCCCCGAGCCAGGCAAAGAAATTCGCTTGACATTTGCTGAAGCACAAAAGCTACTGCGAGAGGAGGGACCCTCAGAGTTTGCAAATGTACGAGACGATGAAGATATGAGCACCCCTCAAGAGAAGGCTCTCGGCGAAGTCGTCCGCAACAAGTACAAAACAGATTTCTACGTCATTGACAAGTTTCCGGAGACGGCACGGCCGTTTTATGCTAAAGTAGACGACGCCGGTACAACTGTTGGAGATGACGTTCGCGTTACGAATGCTTTTGACTTTTTCATTCGAGGACAGGAAGTACTGTCCGGCGGACAACGAATTCACGACCCTACTGAGCTCGAGGAGCGCATTCGCGCCAAGGGCGTCGACCCGGAAAGCGCTGGCATCAAGGAATACCTCACGACGTTTAGGCAGGTTGGTGTGCCGCCGCACGGAGGGGGTGGTATTGGACTCGACCGCGTGGTTGCTTGGTTCCTTGCACTACCGAGCGTCCACCTCGCGGCATACTACCCTCGCACGCCCAAGAGACTGCTACCATGAGGCACTTAAGCAGGGCGTTGACATTAGCACAGACTCATGAACACGGCACGGTGTAAAATTTAGAACGGTAGTGATGGAATTTGCTAGTGATGAATTCTGTTACCTCTAGACATGTGCTACGGCGACGGTGGGAAACGGTTGAGATGTAACGTCTCCTGCCAAGGCCATATCCGCAAGCTATCAGCCAACTCGAATCAGTCTTACTGAGTCTTTTTCAAAAATCCTGCCTCGTTCGTCGGCTTGTCCATTCAGGCATAAACGTGATGAAAACATGTAGAGGAATACACGTGCGGGCCACTCGGGTTTCGGTCTGCCCGGTTGACGACCTAGATACGTCTCTCGTACCGTATATGCGCTTGCATCTCATCTCTTCGGCCAATTATGCATGGCACGTGGAACAATTCTTTTGCACTGGCGAGAGGGCCACAGAAACCTCGTCTCGCCCGCGTTCTCATAAATCCAGCTTAGAGGTATACGAATCGAAGGATCAGTGCCCCCACGTAACCCTAAACTTGGGCGGTCTTGGCGAAGATGGCACAGTTGAGACGGTGAAACATTTTTACTTGTACCTAAATGGCAAAGGAGCACGTAGTGTCAGTAGACCAAATTTTTGCTGCTCATCTAGAGTAAAATGCAGACTGCAGCAACAATGTTTCGAGTATGGATATCGTGTTTGCAAGAAAGATATTTCGCCCCGGCCGTTCGCTAACTCAACAAATGGCTCTAGCGGCGGCGACAAGGCATGCAGGTGTGGCAAATTACTAGCAACTGTGACAATAAACATCGAGAACGCGGATGGTTCCATCAAGACATGAGCTATCTCGGCTGCCTTATGAATTCAGCGCACGTCAATAGTACGGTAGCAGAGATTGAAATACGATGTGATCCCATGGGCAACTGGAGTTGTGCTGGTATTTGCAGGTCTACATGCCATACAAAAGGCATGAATGGCATGATCGCTTTCCGTATTCCGGCGCGCAACTTGCCCATATAGACATGGGCATCATCATTTGCTTCCTTGGAGGTCTTCTTGAACCTTAGGCCATCAGCGATTGACTTTTCATAGCTCAAGCAAATAGCGCGGTCTGCGGACCCGAAGCCCTTGGGATCCAATTCGCTGTACATCGTGTCCGAGTTCACCCTGGGGACAACAGCTCGAATCTCAAATGTTGGAGTTCAGAGCAAATGGTCCTTCCCTGGCAGCTACTCCAGAACTTTCGCATCCGCCTTATCCGGTCTGGGTCCAAAAATGGTGCTTCCAACCCTGACCTCATTGCTACCCATGGCGATGGCACCTTCGAAATCTTCACTCATACCCATACTCATTTCCAGTCGCCCCTCTTGCAGACTCAGCTCGCGGGTCACCAGGTCCCTTTGCTCCTTCAGCGTGATGAAATCCTCGTTCTCGGTATCTGGCGTCGTCGCCTTGCTCCGTGCAATGGCGCCGATAGTCATTAGCCCTAGTAAATGTAGATGCGGACAAAAGTCAAGTATCTCGCGACATAGAGAGACGGTTTCCTCGCCCGGAGCACAGCCAGATTTGGCCTCTTCTCCGGATGTGTTCACCTGCACGTGAATGTGAAGCTTGGGCAGACCATGGTCAGAGGACAGCACAGTCCCACGCGAAGAATTCAAAAGGTTCGCTTTCTTCAATGTATCCACCGACGAGACGCAAAATAGGTTGGGGATTTTGGCGAGTGTTTTGCAATGGCCTGGGTGCAGTGAATGAGCGGTCAATTAATGTGCTTGCAGCGCGCGCCGACGGCGACATACCGGATTGCAAGCCGCCTATAAAATGCCACTGAATCGATCTCGGCAGTAGCTGAGCCTTCTGGCTGAGTTCCTGGGCGTAGTTTTCCCCAAAGTGCTCGTGTGAGACGGGCGCTCGGTGCAAGGCGAGAATATCATTCGCGGGCTTCAGCTTGGAGACTGCAACGAGCCTCACCTGATTCGGAAGTCAACGTCGTGCAAACTTGCTACCGGTATTTTTACTCTGGGGTCCTTTACCTGGCGACCTTTGGCTGCTGCGCTGACACGCCCCTTCACCGAAGTGAGCTGCGAGATAAGAGCCTGGGCCCGGCTCGGATCGACGCGCATTTCCTCGGTATCAGGCATGGCAAGATTCCCCGGACTATGATTTTTTTCCGGAACATATGTGGTGCGATGCAGCAATGTTGCATCCCGCATGCGACCTCTATCGCGTGTGCGATGATGATGATGATTCGACTGCGGCAGCGTAATGGAGTCGAGCGGGTCATCGTCGGCGCACTTTGTCGGTCGCGCGCCGCACAATGACATGTATGTATCCCACGTCGTGTGGGCTTGGACCTGGGCTTGGCTGCATAGTTCACGGCGAGGAAGCACTTGACAGATGCCGCTTCCCACGACCAGGCGTCCAGAATACCTTCAGGTCGTTGCAGCTTTTCTTTCATTGACAGATAGCCTCAGACGGTATGAGCATTGCATCAGCGCAGCAAAAACACGCCCGTCGGCGAACAAGCAGCAACGCAGCCGCGCTCGCCATACGAAATGGCCAACATGCACGGAAGCATGGCAAATCTGTGATTGAGCCCAAGTCGGCGCACACGGCCGACGAATTCTTCCAGGACTTTCTTGACCCATCATTTGATGCGGCCGCTTTTCTCAACGCAAAATTGCCGCCATTGGCAGCTAAACAACCAGCAGCGGCACACGCCAGCAGCTCCAATGCCGTCCCTTTGGCTGAATTATCAGCCCAAACGCAGACCTTGCTTTCGCAACTCAACACTCAGACCACGCGCTTGTCTAGCACTTTGACACAGTTGACTGATGAGATTCTGAGGGGTGGAAGCCGACTTGCCTATGAGGTCGAGCTGCTAAGGGGAGAGGCACTCGGCCTGTCAGAGACGCTCAACGAGACGCTCCGGGACGACATCCAGAAATTCGTTCCTGGAGGCTTGGCTGCGTCTGGACAACACGAAGTCACCAAGATATCTGGGGGCGATCAGGGGAAAGGCGATGCCAATGAGAGCGGCCCGTCCGGTGACCTGCGTCAACTGGACGCTCATGCAAACGATGCGATTGAGCCGGAATGCATGAAGCAATTGCAGACGTTGACCTTGGTGCGAGAACGTCTCGACTCCGTCATCAAGATCTTCGGTGATGCCATGAACTTCACCTTTCCTCCATCGGAAGTATCCGTCAGCTCAGGCTTTCTCTCCGTCTCCGCCCCTGAACCTGGCTCGGCGGAGCAGAGCTCTGAAGAAAAGGGGCAGCAGGTCCTCAAGGCTCTTCGAGAGGAGGTCTCTGCGCTACTGAATCAGAGTGATGATCCCATTCAGGGCGTCGAGAAAGCTGCTGCACGAGTTCAAGAGCTCAAAGAGCTGGCTACGGTATGGAAAGGAACTGCGGAAGAAAAAGGTCGTGACAAATTCCTCGAGAGTTTAACAAAGATGGTGGAAGATGGACATCGGGATCTCGTTCGCGAAATGGAACAGGCGGTCAAAAGAGTAGAGCGGGCGAGTGCCGTACAGAACGCCAGGAGAGGAGAGGACAGCGTCGCGGAAGAGCCAAAGGGTCCTGGTGGATTTGGCCTCATCAGTCAACTGCAAAAACTGAGAAATGGGCTTCAATGACCGGCATCTTGATGAATGAACGCGTCGGCTACTAGCGTTTCACGATGAACGTGCCCAAATCTGTCCATCGTGTTTGACGATCTAGGTATGAATGAGATGAGCAAGATGTATAGGTCATACGGCGATTAAGTTCCGGCATGTCTTGCAGCCATGGGTGAATGACGAAGCCCGAAGAATCGAACTTTATAGAATCACAGAAAGTTCCCTAGGCCACCGGCAGTGATTCTCAATTTATAAACTACCTGCAAGGTACCTATCAGATACCGTAGGTACTGGCTTGCAACGGCGCGCCCTGGAATGTACAGAAGCTTTGGCCGCTGATACCGGGCAATGGAAGCGGTGAAACTCGTATTTCCGCCAGGACACAACGTCCGATTGCAATTCTGCAGGAAAACGGGCTGAAAATTTGCAGTGAGTGTTTCGCCCCCGCCTAGGCTTACGATGAGGACCGCAGAGTGCCTTCAACTCCAATCTGTAAAAGATTCCAAGTTCCATGTCGGCCACAGTGCCGACGTCATCCTCTCTTTCGTCCGTACTGTACGGTACCTCCGTTATGCCCCTTCGGAGCTTATTTTGGCTGGGGTCGGCCAATCAGCGCCGTCTGGTCTCGGCACACGAAGCGGCTCAGGGCGCGTTCGGCAGGCGGTGAGCGGAGCCTTCGACTAACACACAGAGGTCATGCCTTCTCGATCCCAAGAGCGCAGAACGTCAAGAGGTGCCTAGTTGCTCTGGCTGTCGTATCAACAACGGCTTTGTTGTCCAGGTGTGCTTGAATGCCGACAACGGCTGCGCAAAGCGCTCCTTCATTTCGTTCTTCTTGATCTCATTGAAAAAAAATATTATTTTCTCCCTCACTTTACATCGAGCGCGAGCCGCCACCTTCGTCTGTACGAAGAGCCGCCTCCGTCTTGTCGGCCATCCATCGGTGACGAGAAAAGCAGCACGGCATTGCAAATTTCGTCACCGCTTTCATTGGACTTCCCGATCCCGGGCTTTTATTTGACATGACTTGCTAGTTCTCATTTGCGCCTGCCCTGAATTCTATTGCATTCATTGCTTCTCGAAGGCAATGGCCGCCAACGAAAATACGGCGCCCTCGGCCATGGATGCCAAGGCCGAGAGACGCTCACCTCCTGCGGCCTCACAGTCCAAGCGAGACCGCAAGCGCCAGGCTCTCATGGAGCGTCTTACAAGCATGAGCGAAAAGTTGCAGCGCGAGCAAGACTTGGCATATCGCGACCAACTACAAAAGATTCAGTACGAAATCAACCTTGTCCAACGTTTTGATCCCTACGATCCGAAAGCACTCGAGATTGCCTCCGATCTACTCAAAGAGCATAGACAGAACCAAGGCCCTCCTGTTCATGCCGAGAATGCTCGAAGTCTCATGGACATGGCCGGCATCAAGTTTCCCAATTTTGTAGACGAAATCGAAGATCTTATGGAGATTCGCGATTTCCAGTTGACGCAGGCCAAGGTGATAAAACAATCGCAAGCAATTCCAAAAAAAAATTGCAGACAGCTGACACGGGCACAAATTTATTTCTTGCCGGACCAGGCCGAACACGAACGCAAAGTACAGGAATACAAGAATGTACATGCCTACAAAGTCGAGACAGCCAAGCGCGAGCATGCGGCCTTGACTAGTACGCTTCGCGATCGACTCATTAATACCCTCACACAAAAGAAGAATCGACTTAATCGAGAAAAAGAAGTCTTGGAGATCAACGACTCGAACGCCTTGCTTCTCAACCCAAATCATTTTAGTCTGACCAATCCGGGCAGCCCAGGCGGCACCCACGGAAAGCGGGCGACGCGATTGCGCAAAGATGCCGAGGAGCTTCAGATTTTTTCGGATAAAAAGCGCAAGAGGAATCCGGGCGAAGACGATGGCTCTCCAGCACCCGTACGTCGAGTCTTGGACCCTAATAGCACGACTGCCTTGTGGCAGTCGGAGAAAGCTCGTGCCGCTGCGAAGCAAAGCGGGCCGATTTACAGCATCGACAAGCTATTCACCGACAAGGAACTGTCCCTGCACTACAATACAGCCGCAGTCGCGGCCCATCAGTACATCTTGCGAAACCGTGTCAATGGTCACGCCTCATCGCCAGACGACAGTGACTCCCCCAATGGAGAGGATAATGATGCCGACTCCGTGCCCTCGGCGCCCATGATGGAGCGCAACGTATCACACGCGACCAGAAGTACCAGAGGAGGGGCCAACTCGAATTTCCTGGACGACAAGATTCTCGGTGTGGAAGGAATCGCCAATTTTGAAATCCCCGCCAACCTCGATCTGATGCATGCGCAAGAACCCCCCAAAATGCCTCCACACGTGCCACAGCAGTATCTCAAGCCTTATCCGCGGACAGCGGATCAGAACTTTCCAGTACCTTTATCGCAAGAAGACATCGCATCGGATCTTTCCGTCATGGGGTTCCTCAAGCAGTATGGGCAGACACATAGAGCCGGCGCCCATCTGGATGCACCGACAGGCCTGCGAAAGGTGCTCGAAGCTGTATCTGTTCCCTACCAGCAGGGAAAGTTTGTTGCCATCACAAGTGCTGCGCGCGAGGACCCAGAAAACCTCCGCGACTCCCTCGGCATTCCTACCAGCAGCTTGCGGGACCAGCCAAGCCCCGGTCAAGGTGGCTCTACCCAATCAGTAGGGGGGCACTCTGCGACGGCCGTTCCCATGAGCAGACAAAGCAGTCTTGGCGGTGTGTCCATGAGTCGGCAAGCCACTGCTGGCAGCGGGCGCGGGCGAGGACGTCGTGCTCAGCAGTGAGTAGGAACAATTCATAGCAGGGACTGCTCCAGTAGAGCGTTGGCATTCAAGTGGCGTTCTGAGTTTCCGTCTGTGTAGCGCTTATGCACCAGACTTTTTTCTTTTTTTCTCTTCAAATTTTCTGGGTTTTCTTATTCAGCATTTGTTTTTTGTTTTTACTTTAGGCTGTTTTACATCAATGGCTCTCAGCGCGTAAGGACCTTTCCTCTTAGGTGTCACTACACCCAGGGCTCGCTGACACGTGGCTCCGAGGCTGAGCAGGAGGATCGTCAAGCACTAATGATGAGCAGAGATATGATATGAGCAGGACTGGGCAGTACGAGTGCGTGAGTTGACCTGCTTTGCAAGTGATGTCCACGTGCGAAGCGAACGTAACCGCCGCAACTGAAGTCGGCGCGACTTGGAAGCGGCGCATACTGGTGTTAATCTACCAGATATGTTTCACAGCGTTCGCCCTCCAAACATCAGACGTCTTGAAAATAGTATTACGTTCCATCTTCTCTGCTCCAGTATCAAAAAGTTCCAGAAGCTTTCGTGCAAATGCTTTGTATCCCTCAAGGCTCATGAAACAACCCCCCAACGTCGGAGTCCGGATCCTTTGGCTTCGATGCCTGCCCTGCCTCGTGCATTCTCAGGGCCCAAAAACCAAGGCTCTCACTTCGATACTCTCACGTCCTTCAGCACCTTCTCTAGTATTGGGGTGCTCAAACGCCGAATGTGCCACCCGTCCGCCGATTTTGCTCCCCTCCTTGAGCGACTCGCTGTCAAAGCACTCTAGCAGCAGTCGCTCGCTGCCTGTCATACCGCTTAGGTAGTACCATTTCTGGTCCGGGTTGTGTCTGATAGCAGCTGTCTGTCCCAAGTAGCCATCAGGATAGCGATGCTCGATGGGTACCACATCCTTGTCCTCTAGCGTCGATGTGGATGCGAATCCGAGAGGGAAGGACTCGATGGGACCTTTGTTCAGTGGTCGCCAAACATTGACGATGCGATACCGTCCGGCAAGCAGCTTCTCCGCCTCGTCGGGAAAGTATCGTCTTACACGCTTCTGCACGCCCCAGCCCGTTTGGTCAATGTGAACACGAGTAACCGGCCCTCGAGACAGATCGCCCGTACCATTCGCGCGGCGAATCGTATGGTCGAAAATGTAAATCTTATTCGAGCCGGGTATGTTGTTGAGCAAGAGAGCTTCTACCTCCGGATAGTACTTTTCCTTGATGGACTCGTCGTCCGTGAAGGACGTTTCCTTTGAAGGCGGTACATCGCGGAGGATTTCGAAGGCGTCCTTGTCGAGGGTGTAGGCCGCCTCGGAGCCGCGGAGGTCGTGGATGACTGTGGGCTGGGCCACATCGCTAAAGTTGCGCTGCGGCTCGCCTGCAGGCGGAGTATCGACGTAATTGAAAGGTGTAGAGAGATCGGAAGGTGGGGAAAAGTAGTTGAGCGTGGCGGTCACATCGCCACGAGGTACGAGGGTAGCGACGGCCATTTCGTTCGAATATGACTATTCAGAAAATTCCAAGTTTACTCTTCAGATCGAGCGTTTACACGCAGTGGCGTTCGTCAGGTGGTATCAGTATGGCGAACTTTGACCTTGGTGATGTATGCTAGACGGCAGACACAGTTGCATTTTATATTCTCGGTCGACGTGCCACACGAGTAGCACGATTTGAAATCAACTTAGACCCGAAGGTCATGTTATTGCAAAAAACCCATGATTCCGCAGCGCCGTTTCACGGTGGTGCAGAGCCTATCACGTCACTGCCCGAGGCTGCCATTCGTCGAGGCTCTAGGGCCATTTGTAAGATCGCATTACTAACGGGACACTATTCCCGTCCGCGGGCTAGCCAGGTTTGCGTCGCCGTGCGCGTAGTGCGGAGTATCGCACTTGCCGCACGGAATGGCGTGCTCGGCGGGGGAGGGCAGAAATGCCAGCACCAATGGGGCCTGCTGTACACTCCGCCGACTGCTACGCTCTACAGCACAAGCTGCCTACTTAGATGGCTGGCCGCCGCCTGACTTCCAATAGGACCACGGATTCATGATTAGCGATCTTGGAAGGGAAAGAACGTCGCACTGCTGAAAAGATTGTTGTCCCCGGCGCTAGCGGCAATGTTACTCCTGAAATCAGCTTCTGGTCATAAGATAGGTAGGTAAAGTAGATATGATAGCAAAAACGACATCCGGCTATTTGACGCGTGCCGGCAGGCGTCCAAAAATTCTCGGGGCAAGCTGTTGGCCCAAATTAGTGTAAAAAAAAAAAAAAAAAAGGCAAGTGCCCGACAAACACGCATCTCGGTACCGCGCGTGCCATAGGATCAGGCCAACGCTGGGCCTGCAGAGCCAGATCAGATGGTTCGTTGCCACAGGGTTTGCCGATCGGCACTAGCCCGAACCCCGGTGCGCTCCCCATTGATGCGGGGGCGGTTGTACAGTGCGAGGTGCGGGCATGATGCCCAGACAATTTTTGCGCGCAATGGAGGGGTTTTGCAGTCTCAGATACAGTGCGTCCAAGTCGACCCCATTATTTTAACCCAGTTAACTCTGCCCTCAAGGACCTAATTACATCCTCCGTCGTCCTGTTGGCTCCGCGATGTATGACCCGTAGCTGTTGGCGGAAACACAAAACTTTCATCAAGTTGTCAGCTTGAACGAGCCGACTCGTCGCCATTCGCATCTACAGTGCTCGCGGCTGCTCGACAATGTCGCCCGGCAGATCTTGGACGAGCTGAATTGGTACACTTGTGTGAGATCAAGCACCCAGCCTTCCACCCACCCAGCAGCCGCGGACACAGGGAAATGAGGGCAAATATCGCATCCCAGCAGTCACACACATACACATCCTGTGCATACCAGCCATACATGCAAGGCGCCCGCGGGCTCACCTTGAGTCTGATGCCTGGCCCGCCCGAGCCGCAGCAAGTTTCTCGAGGTCTACCGGTGTCTAAAACATGGACGCGCAGCCCTCCAGCGGGATTGCCATATGTCCTCCTTCTCACCACTTGCAGCCCCATGGCTTTGTTGTACGGCCCACTTTGCCCGACAAGCAGGTCACGGCTGCCACAATTGAGGACGCTTATGTGAGCTTCATCTTCTATTGCAATCCCGCATTGCCGCATGACGCGGATACCGAAAGCTTGCGGGACGCCTTCCGGACTCCACCCAAGAGCGGCGGCAAGTGTTTTGACATTTTCACCATTTACAAATTGCTCAAGCGATTTTACAACAGAGAGATCAAAACATGGACAGAACTCACCACCACTCTGGGTGTGGAGCCCCCCGACCCATCCAAAGATGAGAGTGCACAGAAGGTCGCCCAGTACGGTGTGCGATTAAAAGTACGCGGCTAATCTCGAAGGATTTCCCCCCCATCGTCTTTCCGGTGTGTGAGAGTGGCTGGCTAATTTACGGCTTGTAGAAATGGATGAACTCGATGCATGTCAAGGCCTTCTTTGAGTATCTCATGGGCAAGCAAAATGATTACTGGATCAATATCCCGAGTGGCCCTGACCCCATTGGCAGCGCAGTCCGGGACGGGGTCGCTATAGAGGATGATATGGCCTTGCGGGCCTTGCTTCCCCATATTCGACCCAAGCGAGGTCGAAAAAGACCGGATGTGGATAATGGTATAGTCTCACCAGCTCAAAGACAAAGAACTTCCCCTCCGTCTGCCCACGGGGGCTTTCGAGAACTCCAGAGCGGGGGGGCTTGGCAAACACATCCCAATACTCAGAACGGACTACCCGTGGACTCACCGAATCATCAGCACGCGTCTCCCTGGACTCGCGATGACTATCTGCAGACGCCCCTCGGCCAGTGGCCACAATCTGCTGTGACGCCAAATGCTGCAGGATCCGCTTGGGATGATGCGCCCAAGCCCAAGTCGGCTGTGTCTCCCTCCAAGATAAAATCGTCCAGTTTTCGAAGAGGCGCGAAGAATGTGTCATCGGCCTGGACCACAGCCACTCATGACCCCGGAGTACGGCCTCGAGGACGCCCGCCCATCACCCGCACCCCCGTGGAACAACTCTGCGAATTCTCGCCGCAAAATTGGTCAGCGCAGGGGGACTCTCAGTCACAAAATCCTCCGTGTCAGATGCATCAGCAGCAATTTCCGATTGTTGGCCACCAAGCTCATGCAAGCCGCAGCGGAGACTCAGAAACATCCCCTACCATGCCGCAACACCCACAAATGGGATACAACAACGGAAAGTCAGCTCGGCCAAGTATATCAATACAGGTGCCGCAGAGAGCCGGCGGGTCAGTTAAGTTAGCTTCTCCAGCAACGCCACAACATGCTGAGCCTACTCGGTCGGCCGTCGACAGACACGAGCCGCCTGGTAACTCATATATCACAGAGGATCATAGCAAGCATGGTGACGGATGGGGAAGATTCGCCTCAGAGGCATCCAGACCATACGAGGAGAGAGCAGAGCAGACCAACGGTGTGCCCGTCAGCGGGCTCGCGGAAACGCATGCCGAGTTGTCCGATTACTACTTCGAAAAGACTCAAGATCGTACAAACGTAGACATTCTTGTTGCTTATTTCACTCGATCCATGACGGAAGCCGATTGGGTAGACAGCAGCGGACAAAAGACAGAGTCCGCGGGACTCGAGGAAGCGTCAGCCATGGTTCATGCAATGCTCCAATCCATGCACAAGACAGCCACGTCGCCGCAAGCCTTTCTGATTAATCTCGCCGCGCTCGCAGGATCGACAACGCTTGTCACTACAAGGCCGAAATGTACGCGAATAGGCGAGCAAAATGGCGATTTCACATATAAGTGCGAATGGAACTATCAATTCAGCCATGTCAAAGGCGGCTTCAGCTTTGAACAGCTCGTACCTGCAAGTATGTGGCAGAAAACGCAGGCAAATGTCGATATGCAGGCCAGTGTGTCAAGTCTCAACGATCACGGCTCGCCTGCGGGAGACTCGGAAGAGTTGTTTTCGAAGGAGTATTGGCAGAGAAAATATGAAGCGCTCACGGCTGAGCTGGCGAATCGGGACAGAGACCTAGCAAATTTGAAGGATCAAGTCATGAGCGCCCTCGGACGATCATTCAGATGACTGGCGTGCATGCATCTGTTAAGCATCTGGCTTTTGTAGGAATGAAGGTTGGGAAATGGCATCAGGGTTGGTCTGCAAGGGAGCTGGCCTGTGTGGAGCAAGCGCAATTCATCATTGGGGAACAGCGTCAAGATTGCTGCCTCAATTTTTGTGCATCTTTACTGACATGCTCTATTCCAATAAGCTTGAAATTCTGTAATTCTTAGCGCTTTTCATCTTATTCTACCGGTGGGCATCCAACTTGTGAAAATTCCCTCCTGTCGAATTTTATAATGCATTGGGACTGGTGATTGCCACCCTACACAAAAACGGGAGGCGAGAACACCTGTAGCTTTTGGTTATTCCGAGCCGAGTAACAACAAAGTGGAATTTTGGCCAACGTTTTCTGTCGCGAGTGATTGGTCACGAAGTGATGACGGCTCGCTTTTTACTTCACAAACTCGGAGACAAAATGGACGACAGCAGATTTTTGCCTGTGTTTGCACGGGCTGGCAACGTGCCGGAGGGGCTGGAGGGAGGGATCACGTAGTAAGCGAACCCAACCAGCAGCTTGTTTTACTTTCGCAACGAGCAGGCTTTGTTAGGAATGCTTGTGTCCCAAAGCCCTCGCTTAATCTTTCGTCAGTGGACAACTTGTTTGCGATCCCGCACCGAGAACGTTGGCTGTGTCTCCTTTGTACCTCTTGCTACCAAGCACAGCATCTAATCAGACGTCTTCCTACTGGGCGTTTTTTTTTTTGTGTTTCTCTCCTCGTCGCCCTGCATGATGGGACACAGCAGAAAGGGAAGGAAACGAGCAACAAAAGATACATACAGTAACGACGTTCCGTGATGGACTGCGGAATCCCCATATCGTATTCCGTACGGATCGCACTGCACTCATTGTTGAGAACTGTGCCTCGTGCAGAGGTGCAAGGCTGGTTCACGTCGATATGACCGCACCGAGACACTCTGCCGCGGCGTGGTTCACCGTCCGCATACCGAAAATAATTTCCACAGCGGGAGAGAGGCCCTGAGGAATTCACAAAGGTCCTCAGCAGTCGATCTATTGGCAGGCCAGTCACGGCCAATGGGGAGGCTGGCAGAAACCCACTCACACCTCTAAGCCATGGTAGGTGCATTAGCGCCTCGGCAGATATAGAGAAGCTTCATCGGATCGTGTCTTTCCAGGTCTGGCTTCCACGACTGCGGCGCACAGCATGCAAGCAATCAGATTTCCATCAATTCAGCACTTCAGCTGGGGCCAGGTTCATGGCTTCCATCGATTCCATTGCCAGTGATGCTATGGTCTGCGGACCTCAAGAGCTTGGCTAATTGGGAGCTCTTGGAAAAATAATGCTTAGGGTGGACTAGCTTTCGTGGTGGTTGCCAGATAGCTCGCCGTATTGGCGTAAGGCTTTGCAATGTTGTGACATGGCTTCCGCCACGGTTTACGAAGCCCTCATGCGCCAAAAACCTCCATGAAGAACATGTCATCGCAGTGCCTCAGGCCATTCGACGACCTTCTGATCTATGCTCGGCCCTGATTGGCGAGAGAGATCATCAAATTCAGCCGATCTCGATGTTGGGTCGTGTGTGCCCATCAAGGCCGAAACTTTTTTTTTACCCCTCCCATCATTTTCCCAGGCAACGCCCAAACGAAAAGAAAAGAGGGGCAGCGACAGCCAGATTGTGGTGAGTCATGTAATCGGTACCTGACAGCGCGGCTATTCGTAGTAGTTGGCGAAGTACTGGAAACCTCTTTGCACCCCGCCTTGTCCAGGTGTGCGTTCGCAGAATGATGTCAAATGGCGGGTCGGTCGAGAAGGTGAGAGAAAGAGGTGGATGACGACGGACGACAGCTGGAAATTTGCGAACAATGGAAATATTCAATTGGGTGCACGTTTGCAGACCTGCATTGACGGCAATGAACTGTGTTGCACAGGCAATTCTAAAAGCCAGCATACCGTAGCTTGTTCCAGCGCGCCTGAGAATCTTCTCGATAGGGCCAGCTGCCTACAGCAGCTTCGCGTAGTTGCCAGAGCGTTCTCGCACGCCCCCCCTGCAAGGTTCTGGTGGGCTTTCCTGGAACAGTGTAGAACCTCATCGAAGCATCCCACTCTGGTTTATTTAGCTTTACCTCACAACCTTTTGGCCTCACATTTTTTCTTCTCTCATCACAAAATCAACATTCAATTTTTTACGCACTGACGAATTCGTCCAAAAAAATTCACATATTCACTTTACTTCTTTTCCTCTTTTTTGAATCAGTTCGTTCAATCACAAACCGTCAATATGAGCGGCCCAGCTGTCGGTATTGACTTGGGTACCACGTACTCGTGCGTGGGCATCTTCCGCGAGGACAGATGCGACATCATTGCCAATGATCAAGGCAATCGCACTACCCCATCATTTGTTGCATTCACTGATACGGAACGATTGATTGGCGATGCTGCGAAGAACCAGGTCGCCATGAACCCGCACAACACCGTCTTTGACGCCAAACGGTTGATTGGCCGCAAATTTTCAGACGCTGAAGTACAGGCGGACATGAAACATTTCCCATTCAAGATCATCGACAAGGGTGGCAAGCCCGTCGTTGAAGTGGAATTCAAAGGCGAGAAAAAGAACTTCACACCTGAAGAAATCTCCTCAATGGTCCTCACCAAGATGCGAGAGACTGCTGAAAGCTATCTGGGCGGCACCGTCAACAACGCAGTCGTCACTGTACCTGCTTACTTCAACGATTCACAACGTCAAGCCACCAAAGATGCCGGTCTCATCGCTGGCCTTAACGTGTTACGAATCATCAACGAGCCCACAGCCGCCGCCATTGCCTATGGTCTCGACAAGAAGGTCGAAGGCGAACGCAACGTCCTGATCTTCGATCTTGGCGGTGGTACCTTTGATGTGTCATTGCTGACCATCGAAGAGGGTATTTTCGAAGTCAAGTCCACTGCTGGTGACACCCATCTTGGTGGTGAAGACTTCGATAACCGTCTTGTCAACCACTTTGTCAACGAATTTAAGAGAAAATCGAAGAAGGATCTCAGCACAAACAGTCGCGCCTTGAGACGACTCCGAACCGCTTGCGAACGTGCTAAGCGAACACTCTCATCATCTGCTCAAACTTCTATTGAGATTGACTCTTTGTTTGAAGGCATTGACTTCTACACTTCCATTACTCGAGCTCGATTTGAAGAGCTTTGCCAGGACCTCTTCCGTTCCACTATTCAGCCTGTCGACCGGGTTCTTGCCGACGCCAAGATTGATAAGAGCCAGGTTCACGAGATTGTTCTCGTGGGTGGCTCGACCAGAATTCCTCGCATTCAGAAACTCATTACCGACTACTTCAATGGCAAAGAACCCAACAGAAGCATCAACCCTGACGAGGCTGTTGCCTATGGTGCTGCCGTCCAGGCTGCTATTTTGTCTGGTGATACCTCATCCAAGTCTACCAACGAGATTCTGTTGCTCGATGTTGCACCGCTGTCGTTGGGCATTGAAACTGCTGGTGGCATGATGACCAAGCTCATTCCTCGCAACACCACAATTCCTACGAAGAAATCTGAGGTGTTCTCTACTTTCTCTGACAACCAGCCTGGTGTTCTAATCCAGGTTTACGAAGGTGAACGCCAGCGAACCAAGGACAACAACCTTATGGGCAAATTCGAGCTCACTGGCATTCCTCCCGCCCCTCGTGGTGTTCCACAAATTGAGGTGACTTTCGACATGGATGCCAACGGTATCATGAACGTTTCGGCTGTTGAAAAGGGCACTGGCAAATCGAACAAGATTGTCATTACCAACGACAAGGGTCGTCTCTCGAAAGAAGAGATCGAGCGTATGCTCTCTGACGCTGAGAAGTACAAGGATGAAGATGAAGCTGAAGGTCGTCGTGTTGCTGCCAAGAACGGCCTTGAATCATATGCGTACTCCTTGCGGAATACACTCGGTGATCCCAAGGTTGACGAAAAGATCGAAGCTGCTGACAAGGAGAAGCTTAAGACCGAGATCGACCGAATTGTCGCGTGGCTTGACGATAACCAGCAGGCAACTCGCGAGGAGTATGAGGAGCACCAGAAGGAACTTGAGGGTATTGCTAACCCTATCATGATGAAGTTCTACGGCGCCGGCGGTGAGGGTGCTCCAGGCGGTATGCCTGGCGGCATGCCTGGTGGTCCTGGTGGTTTCCCTGGTGCTGGAGGCGCTCCTGGTCACGGCGGTGATGACGGCCCTACTGTTGAGGAAGTCGATTGAGATACCCAATCTTGAGGTAGTGCGCGGGGTACAGGTTTGACGAACCTAAAGGTTCGGTTTTAAGTATAGTTTGCGATTGCTTCACATTTTCGGTTAAGAGGAACAAAAAACCAGACCATGATCTGGTGTGTATTCTAATGAGCTACATGAATGGAATCCGATAGACGCAAAAGCACAAAGCTTGCCCTCCCGTGAAACACAAATATGAAGTGATTCGTCTTGTCGAGTAAATTCATAATTGGATGACGATGTGTAATTATCAAGCCTCGTCTTGGTTAGACACAACTGCTACTGCTGTGTGACCGAGAGATTGTGAGTACGTTTTCGAGATATGAGTAGGATCAAGTTGCTTGATCCGACCAACGCATCAAGTGATGGGCCAGTTCCATCAGGGAACTAATGTGTGTATTTTCGCAATTCGCCCAGTCAATCCTCGTTTTGAGTGAAGTTGCGGCCACCCGACCCAAGCAATTTCTGTGCTCTCATACATCAAATCCCAGCCCCTGTCGTACCTTCCTCCTCCTTGCTTCCTCCGCCCTCCTCCATTCTTCATCGCTGACCTCTGCCTCATCCGTCGGCATGTTGAAGGTCGAGCCAGGGGGCAGTCTTTCCTTTCTGCTCTGCCAAATATCCTCACTGCTCGGTTTCCCCTCGCCGTATTTCCTGTACGCTTTGTTTCGATAATGTGTCCTGACCATGTTGGCCTTCATGTCTCCCGTGTATGCCCTCGTGCGCATGCAGAACCAAAAGTCGTCCCAATGCTCGCTGCACGATCGCATGTTGCCGTATCGGTATACCGAGTTGAACTGTCCGCCCAAGCCATTGCAAGACCACGCGAGGTCGAACGCCTGTCGACACGACATGTCTGTGGGAAGGAGCGACTCTGAGAGAGCGTCCCCAACGGGCGCATCTTGTTCGTCTGAAGTGGATGACACGGACTTGGCGGAGGCCTTGAGTGCGAGCCAAGATGCAATGGAGGACGATGACTCTGCTGTGGATGTGACGGACGATGCGACGGCTGCTGGGGGAGGTGCAGACGGTCTGCTTGAGGGCTGTGGCTGCTCTGGTTCTTGCCTGAAAAGGTCGAAGAATTTCTGTATCTCGGGATCGACGGGCTCGTTGGGTGCTGAGGATTGCTCGGTACGGGGAACGTGAGGGGAAGGGCCGGTCGAGCCTTCCGCTCGGTCTGCTTGAGGACTGGGAGGAATTGTCGACCAAAGCCAGCCCATGATTGCGGTCGTGGGAGACAAAGTGAGGATTTGGAGAAGTGTCGTGTGATGTATCAGATTGCACAGCAGCGGGCGCGCAGACGTCTTTGCGGGACAAGAGACAAGGATCAAGCTGCGCTTTCGAAACGCGATCAAGCGACAGGGTTCAGCCCATATGCCAAGCCAATCATTCGGCTCAAGGGCTGATCAGTTGACTGGCGTAGTGCGGCGCCGTAGCTGCTGTAGGTTGTCGTCCGACATTTCTTTTGCTGCAGGTGGCTGATGGCGGGGCCTTGCGTTCTGTACTGGATGGCGCCTACTGTACTCCATGACCTCATGCATGGTGTGTGGAGCTTGCATGCTGGGGACTGGATGCATCCTGGAGCTGAGGGCAGGAGCTAGCCATAAGCCAAATGCAGTGGCAGCTAACTGACAACACAACGCGCCGAATTGCTCCACGTTGATCGCGCCTGACGTGAACAGCGGAAACACTGGAGAAGTCGTCGCGTAAACTTCGGTGAGGACTTGACCTCTGAATTTGCGAAGTGGTCATGTTCCCGCGGAATCTGGCCTCCCTGGTCAGTCCCTGCCATGCTCGACCAGGCCGCGAGGTCGCGCGGCAACTGCTTCAAGCCAGGTCGAAAGCATGGCGCGGTCGGGAGCTTCCATGGAACAGCTCGAGAGACCGATGGAATACCACATCAGCTGGGCCTCCCATCACGCCTCCTGTTGTTTCGCCGGCCACAGCCTCCTCCTCAACTTCAGCGCGCCAAGAGCAAGAGACGGGACACTTCAAGGTCAGACCCAATGAGTCTCTGTTCTTTTTTGAGAGTAAGACCATCATCGAGGGACTGTTTTGTCCAGATTTTCTAGAGCCGGCTGTGAGCTGACACATGTTACAGACATCTTCCCTAAGAGGCTGAGCGCCCTGTTGAGATATCCCGCTGAGACGGACGCAGACATGACAGCGCTTCTGCGTCGCTTCTACAATTCATCTGGCACCGGCAGCTTGGACCCCATGACATTGGTGAAGAGAGCCATACCAAGCGACATGCCACTCAAAGTCACCGAGATTCTGCCAAGATTAAAGGACGGAGGTGCCTTCGTAAAAGTTCAGTTCGACGCGAGTGTCTCACCTTCAGACATAGAGTGTAAGCTATTGATACCATCCTCTCCTTTGGTTCTCTGCACCCGGTTCCCCTACGGCCCTATGACTCCCCGTGTTGAAGCGAAAAAGCTCCTGTGAAGTTATATGGGGGATGAAGCGTCCGAGTCTTTCCCATCTTGAGGACTGACGCGCCGGTTTCTTTTTAGCAACACTATTGGAAAAGCTCAAACAGCGCCCACTCAGACCGTGGTTCAGTCCGTTTCGAGGTATCAAGGCACGGTTGGTGAAGGGGACCCCATGGCTCGAGGACTTGTACCGCTACCCTTCGAGTCTTGTCAAAGTCGAATTTGTGCCAAGCGAGCCTGGGGCGTCCGCGGAAGAGCTGTCCGAGGAGACGCTGTATAGTATGTTTCGTCGCTACGGCAAGATTGCTGACATTGAACCACAACCATTTGACTCCAAGGTTATCCCCAAATTCTCACGCGTTAGCTTCTCAAGACTGAGCGATGCCATCATGGCCAGGAATTGCATGCATGGTTTTATCGTCAAAGAGTCCATGGGTGGCGGAAAGTCTGGAACTATCTTGCGTCTTTCCTACATCAGAAGAGTGAAAGCACACAACATCTGGGACTGGCTGACCAGCCATCCACGTATCGTCATCCCGATCCTTGCTGCCTTGCTCGCTGGCGTATCGGTCATTGTTTTTGACCCGATCCGAACCTTCTTCATCAAGGGCCACGTATCTCACTCGTTCAGATTCAAGGAGTCAAGGTTTTACAGATGGTTCAAGTCGCAGACCGATAATTTTCCATTTAGAAAGTCTGAGCACTCAGATGGCCTCAATACCGTATGGAATCATCGGCGTGACTTAATTGTCCAGCTACGACGCTGGCTTGGTGGCAACTCAGACACGTTTATCGTCATCACCGGGCCAAGAGGCTCAGGTAAGATCGAGATGGTCATGGATCAAGCCTTATCTGGGCGCCAGAATGTCCTCTTGGTGGATTGTAAACCAATTGCAGACGCTAGCGGCGAAGCAGGCACAATCAAGCGGCTGGCAGCTGCGGTCGGATACCGACCGGTCTTTTCTTGGGCGAACAGTATGAGCAGCATGGTGGACCTAGCTGTACAGAGCACAACGGGTGTCAAAGCTGGATTTTCTGAAACACTCGACTCGCAGGTCAACAAAATTCTTCATACGACGACCAATGCACTAAAAGAGATAGGTCTGTCGTTTCGATCCAAATATGATAAGGACGCACAGTTATCTGAAGATGCTTATTTGGAAGCCCATCCTGAGACAAGACCTGTCATCGTCATTGACGGTTTCCTGCACAAGAATGAGGAGTTGACAGTCGTGTACGAAAAGATTGCCGACTGGGCAGCAACTCTTGTTCAGAACAATATTGCTCACGTCATTATTCTTACGTCTGACGGTGCCTTCTCCAAACCACTGTCGAGAGCTCTACCCGATCGAGTATTTCGTACTGTCTCACTGGAAGACTTGGATCGCGAAGTGGCCAAGAAGTTTGTCACCAGCAGGCTGACGGAAGTGGGAGCTGGCGCCCTGCCTGGCGAGGACAATATAGATCGAACCAAAGGAATGGACCTCACCGGCCTGGAAGAATGCATCGAAACACTTGGGGGGCGTCTTACCGACCTGGAATTCCTATCGCGCCGGATCGCGGCCGGCCAGACCCCTCGACAGGCAGTGGATGAGATCGTCAATGAAACAGCTGCGGACATAATCAGGATCTTTCTAATGGGCAAGATCACCAAAACAGACAAAAAGTGGTCGTCTGAACAAGCATGGTATCTTATCAAAGCGCTCTCGAGATCCACGTCTCTCAGATACAATCAAGTCCTCCTGGCCCCAGCCTTTGCTTCATCAACATCGCCAAACGCTGGCGACGGTGAGGCAGCACTGGACGCTCTTGCTTCCACAGAACTCATCAGTCTTTCAATGCACCAAGGGCGGCCGAACTATATCACCGCTGGCAAGCCTCTACACCAAGCCGCTTTCTCAGCTCTGGTGAGAGACCGTGTACTCCAAGCCAAGATGGACATGGCGATTTTCAAGGAGATGGCTAAAGTGGAAACCAAAACGATCGACTCGGTAGAAGCAGAGCTGACTTTGCTTGGGAAACTACCAAAGCAAACTACTGAGACAGCCGCTCGGGTAAACTATCTGCTCAACAAGCTCAATGACAGCCAGGGTAAAATCGAGGAGCTGGAAAAGCAGATGGCCGTTTCGAAGAAGGTGCTCAATGAGGAGGATTAGGCTGCCAGCAGCCCGAGTCTGAAGTTATGGGTCTCATGAACAGCCCCCCCCTCTCTACTCCTGAAAACCACCTATCGCAGGGTGCATTGTGCGATGAGGATGATGTGTGTATTATTGTCACCCAAAGATGTACCGCTATCGCCCCACTTGGCTTTGAAAGCTGCTCGAATGATGGTCCTGCGAAGCTTACGATAGCAGTCAAGTTTGGAATGACATACTTGGAAAACACACCACCTCGAATCGCACAGGCGGGATTGGCTCTCCTCCGTAAATGATAACAAGGCTGTGTGGCGCCGGAGGTCTTTCCCTTTCGGGCATTGATTACACCGAAGACAGCGGCCGGCCATGTGGACGGTCGTCAGCTTGTGACGCTCCTGTTTCGTCATCGCGAACTTTAAGGTCGCCCATGACCTGCAGGTGCACCGCAATGCTGACAATATTGAATCGGCTCGGCAACCCTTCAACAAGAAGCTACGATCTTTGTGTGCCGACAGTGTCTCCAACTATCTCGCCGAACAGATCACCGACACCCTCGTGATAGCCACGGTCAAGCTGGTATGACATAGAGGTTGAGCGTATCGTAGCGTGACTACAGGCGGGGTGTCTGGGCTGTCGCCTCTACTCCGAGTGGTGGCACTTCGTCGCCAATGCGATACATCGGCGGAGTGCTGGCTTCAGTTTGTCAGCAGTGGTCATCAATGCTTGAGCGAATCATGGCACCAGATGCTACGACAATGCCAGCAACACTGAGAAGGATCGGGAGAACGAAATTCGCCAGCTGATGCAGCGTCGCGCATGGCAATTTTTGTCTACAATTGGACGGGAATCGCAGAAAAATCGCTGTCCACATAACACAACACAGACGACGGATTGTCAGCTAAATTTCCGGCTTATTCTATTTCTGGCACAGCAATAATTCGAAGGGTCTCGCCTTGCATCATTCAAACCGTAGCACACAAGTAGTCGGTAGTGAGAAGTAGGCATCTATTTTTTCGTGCACGTCGCGTGGCACGAGAGGCTTTCAGAAGCTCTCAGTCACGACGGCAGCCGCACAGATCCTGTTGCCTGCACGGCTCGCTGACGACACGCAGTAGGTCCTGATCCTTGAACTCGTCTCTGTGGTCCCACCAGTGTTCTTCAGTTCATCCCAAGTTTCCATTCCTTGCAACAGTGAATGTCTGTCATTGACCGCCGGCTATGCCGTTGAAAATGCCATATCCCATAATAGCGGCTGGTCCTCGTCAATTTTGCGGTCGATTGCTTTACCTGCAGGCCCTTATTCGAGTATGTCTCGCTAGAATGGACCTGACTTGCGGCACGCGGGTACGCGGTTTCGCCTTGCTATTACGTTCTGAGTATGGGCGAGGCTTAGGGCGAACCGTTCCGCGCACACCGAGGGGCAATCCAATGTCTCACTAGCATCCTTCTAGCCCGTCTCTAGTCGACATTCTATCGGAATGCCCAGAATCCTAGGTAGGTCAGGTAGTCGGTCAGCTGAGCGAAGGGCGGGGAAGTCGCTAGCCTCTCCGCATTGTGTACTGGCGTAGGTGGCAACAAGAGACTTATTGTTGAGCCACATTGTCGCGTTGCGGTTGAGAACAGGGGAACTGGGTGTCGAAGCCCGAACATCTCGCGCTGCCACATCAAAAATTTCCAAGTCATATTGCACTCATTTCGGCAGAAGTTCTCGAAAAGATCACGGTTTTTGCCCTCAACAATAGACTTTCTTCGCCCCCAATTGTCTCGCGTTTAGCGTCCTTCCGCTCGAAACAGTTTGATGGCGAGTGGCCGAGAATCGGACGCCGCGGTTGGGATCGTATTGTGCAAATGCAGTTTCTCCCTCTTTTTTTTTCTTGTTCTAAATAAAAATCTTCTGGGGACTTTCTGGGTAACGAGGGTTGCCCATAGCTTACACCTAACCTAATCTTCTTGCCACTTGACCTTTTTTTGCAGCCATCACGCTGGGTAGAGGGGTGGAGGCGCTGCGGCCAGACATTTGTCCACGATGCATCCATGATCACATTCTGGCAGCATCGGTACTCCATCATTATCACGTTGGCTGATATGCGAATAGCTGCCCGTTGCAGCTTTTCTCAGATTCGACGACGCCCGCGCACGTTTCACGAAGTGTTTTGTGCTTTCAAATCTTGTCGCAAACATTACTCGGCCGCCCCTTAATCGCACCCTCACCCAAGCGGTCCTGATCTCTGCGGTGCGTGGCGCTAGTCGGCCATTCTTGGCGACTCCACCATTCACCCCAGCAGGGGTCCATCATCGACTGCGACCATCGGTTGCGTGTCCCCCGCGCGCACGTCAAACCAGGCCCTCAGAGCCTAAGAGTGAGCAAGCCTCTTTTCGCGGGGTGTCCATACGCGCTAAGTATGCCGTCAGGCCTGACAGTTCAAACTTGAGAGAGGAGGGGAAGGGGGATGGGTGAGAGGGCTGTCGTGACGTACTTCTTGCTGTCGCCTTTCGATGAACGACAAGTAGCATTGGTCCGCACCAGATACCTAGTACATGCTAGATGGTGTATGATTCAGGTGTCCCTGGATGAATCAGGGTAGACAAATCTTTGTCCGTTGCATCTGTCGTGCCAGTTGATGGATCTCTGATGCACCCCGCTAGGCTGCGTGTCCACCGCGTGTGTCCACTGAAGAGCCCGCCAGACCAGACAATGTCATAGTCTGTGGTCCCGCCGTTGAATCCGGGAGAGCTCCTTCCACTTTCGTGGCTTGCAGAAAGGTGGGACTAGACCGGGTCCATCCGTTTTGGCGTCGGTGTGTTGGTTGGAGGTTCAGCATCGAGCAGAAAAGTCTGGACTGCTTTCCTTAATTACCCTGTTGCCCAGCGTGACCGGAGGACGGGCTGACGAGACTAATGAAAAGTGAGGCGAACCTTCTTCGTCCCTTTTCTTTCTTTTTTCTTTTCCCCTCGGCGACGCTGGTTCTTTTCAGAGATCAGCCTTTCCAATATTCCCTCCTGCGCCGCCCTGACGGCCAACCGAACTTGAGTCATGACCTACGAGTTTGTCTCTTGGGTGCCGACTATCGCCGTCAAGTGAGCAGCACCAGCAGCAAAGCTTGACGTCCGGCTCGGTCGCGCATCTTCCCACTGCTACTCTGCAAGCGTGCTTGCTGCCACTGCCCGGCCACTCCCCTTCCCACTCAGGGCCCTCAGGCCGCCGCCTCCCAGGTTGTTGGTCTCCACCACCCACGACTTCCCCGGATTTCTGACTCCCGGGCCTTGCGAAATCGTTTACTGGTCACTGCTGCTCATGACGGAGCATATCCAAAGAGCCGAGGAGGCTTCGAGGTTTGTCAAATTTCTCCTTCCGCAATTGCAAATAGAATGCGCCTATTGCCGTCCCCGGCTTCCGACTTTGTTGCCACATGTCTGTCTCAGAAGAATGCAGCAAAAAGCGGGTGGCACTTCCTTCAAGACAAGCGATGCAACCATATAACCTGGAAGACGCTACAAATTTCATGCCCCTTAACCTCCATCAGTCCAGCTGACTCTGTGGTTTTGCTGCTTTAACAGGGCATCGGATCAATTCCACGCAGCCTCCTCGACCGAGGCGGGAGACAAAACTCGCTCTGCTTCGCTGCCGCACTTCAACCTCACCTCTAGCATTGAAGCAAAGTATGAGCCTTTGGCAGCGCGAGCTTCGTTCAAGGCTTGAGGATTTTATCAATGCTGACAGAAGATTATAGGATCAAGAATCCTCTTATCGGGATCCCTCGGCGCACAATTCTAAGCAACGTTGACCAATTCTGCCGGGACAAAGACTTGGACGATTACCGTCTACTGATCCGGCAAGGAGCCCTCGTTGCTCAAGATCCCACCGGCTACGAAGACATCATCGGCGAGGAGGCCCTCAGTCAGGATGCAATCGAGTCACTGCGAGCTGAAGTACTGCACAAGTGGCGCATACCCAAAGTCCTCTACCTTACCATCATCACATGCTCAATAGGCGCAGCTGTGCAAGGATGGGATCAAACAGGTTCCAACGGTGCGAATCTAACGTTTCCAAAAGCTTTGGGCATCGGTGATAATAGCGACCATGATATGATGCTCGTAGGCCTCGTAAACGCGGCCCCCTATATTGGAACGGCTCTGTTCGGCTGCTGGTTGTCTGATCCCATCAACTCGTACTTTGGACGACGCGGTACCATTTTCGTGGCAGCAAACTTCTGCTTGTGGCCTGTGCTCGCTGGAGCGTTTTGCAACACTTGGGAGCAGTTGTTCGTGTGCCGATTACTCTTAGGTTTGGGCATGGGCACGAAGGCATCAACGGGTAAGTGCCGCTCGTGCGGAGGAAATCTTTCAAGCGTTGCGCGTGTGAGCGAATGTCCTTCTGACGCTTGAGTAGTACCAATCTATGCAGCAGAAAACTCTCCTGCTTCAATACGGGGTGCTCTCGTCATGAGTTGGCAGCTTTGGAACGCCTTTGGAATTTTCCTGGGCACGTCCGCGAACCTTTGTCTCATGGCGATGAGTGGGGAGGTTTGGCGATATCAACTAGGCTCCGCATTCATTCCTGCTGTGCCTTTGATGATCCTGGTATACTTCTGTCCAGAGTCTCCTCGTTGGTATATTAAAAAGGGTCGCTACAGACAGGCCATGAGATCACTGCTACGATTGCGGAACCATCCCGTTCAGGCCGCACGAGATTTATACTACATTCATGTTCAGCTTCAGGTCGAGCGAGAGTTCATCGGGCAAGGCGACTACGTCAAACGGTTTATCGAGTTATTCAAGATCCCACGCATACGCCGCGCCACACTGGCGTCTTTTATCGTCATGATTGCACAGCAGATGTGCGGTATCAACATTATCGCTTTCTATTCATCTAATGTTTTTATACAAGCAGGAGCCGGCGATCTTCAGGCGCTGTGGGCCACCTGGGGATTCGGTCTAATCAACTTCCTATTCGCTTTTCCAGCCATCTGGACGATCGATACCTTTGGAAGACGGTCATTGTTGTTGTTCACATTCCCTCAGATGGCCTGGACGTTGCTCGCCGCTGGGCTTTGCAACCTGATCCCGGGAGATGGCGGAGCACATCTCGGCTTGGTCGCTTTCTTTGTCTATCTTTACGCAGCCTTTTACTCCCCCGGGGAGGGACCAGTGCCATTCACCTACTCAGCCGAGGTCTTCCCTTTGTCGCACCGTGAGGTCGGCATGTCTTTCGCCGTTGCGACTAATCTCTTCTGGGCATCGGTTTTAGGCATCACATTCCCTCTCATGCTCCGGCGATTGTCAGTTCTCGGCTCATTTGGCTTTTACGCGTTCCTCAACATCGCTGCTCTGGTCTTGATCTTCCTATTCGTTCCAGAGACGAAGCAAAGGACACTAGAGGAGCTGGACTACATATTCGCTTTGCGCACCCGAATCTTCATGCGGTACCAGGTCACGAAAACCTTGCCATGGTGGTATAAGCGCTGGATTCTATGGAGCAAAGATGCAACGATACAGCCGTTGTATCAATTGGACGTCGCAGAACATGAAGAGGAAGAGGAAGAGCAGGACAGCCGCGCTAGCGATCTAGGGTCTGATAACGACAAGGCAAGGGTCGAAATGAAGGAGATCGCGGGGTACAAAACGACAAGAAACGCGACAAGAAGCATTACGCGACAAAGTCCGCCGTCTTGACGTCCAGATGATATTTGAACGAACTGTTCCTTTGTAAGAACCATCTATGTTTTCATAGCAAAGCGCTTTGTTTTTTGTGTTCAGCGTTCCTTGTGTTCGGCGTTCTTTGCGCCCTTATCTCACCGCGCGCAAATGGTCAAGGCTTCGATTCTGTTTTTGCCACCAGAGAGGGTGGCCTTGCCGGCTTTCAGATAATTCATGTAATCACGATGCCTCTTTGGTATTGGTTTCGGAATCGATTTTGCGACGCACATGGGAAGGCGGAGGCAGATTGGCGCCAACAAAAAGATACCCTTTGTGTTTAGGACCTGAGTTTTCTTATTTCCTCTGAAGTAGCGAGCGTGGCAGGCGTGGCCTGCAAATTTTGTGGCGAGAACTATGTAAGAGCGGATAGAGGCCATGAACATACCATCTAGGTAGCGACGATATCTAACCCACTTCTCATCCCTTGCTGCATCTGCTTTGCGTACACCCCTCAGCTTTCAACGTTAGCTGCTCGTGGTCGAAGCCGCAAGTCGGGAATTCCTCGTCAAGACATCACTGCCACGGTTATGCGCGACTCGGGCCAGATTGCAAACATCAAGCGCGAAAGAGCACGGTATTTGTTGTAGCTGGGTGGGTCGCTGGGCAGTTAATGGTGCACCGTGCATGCGAGAGGAGAAGCCCAGTCGGAAAACTGGCATCAGACCTAGACAATTGTATACAGTAGCATGGTCTCCTGGAGGTTCGACAGCACGCCCACACGATAATGCTCTTAGAATGTTGCAGCATCGCCGAAAGGCTAGGCCTTGTCTACAATGAGGCAGCAAGGAATGACTACTCATGACCCGAAACCAGCTATTCCTTGTCAACCTTCATATGTCATATTGGCCTGCTGTCGCACTTGACGAGCTGACTTGAAGAAGACGAGTCTCATGACGTGGATTGGTTCTGGAGACTGTTTGGGTCGGGTTCCGTATGCCTGGCG
>JAPFUF010000450.1:0-41537 GCA_030780645.1 Aschersonia sp. MBC 508 | reverse complement strand
TACTTGAATAAACCACTTGCCAAACCAACTCCCCCCCCCCCTCCCCCTCTCCCCCTTTCTTTTCTCCTGCTTCTTCAAAAACGGTGAGACGACCGCCGACGCGGTACAGCGGAACCGGAGCATCGAGACAATCTCTTCGAGCTGCATTAGGTAGGTTAGCCACGGGGAAGGAGGAGGGTACAATGGCCATAGGCCTTTCGGGGTATGTATGCTTGCTGTTGGCATTGCGGATGAGTGGCAGTCGGCATGGCGGTAAATCAAGAAGCAAAGGGGAAGAAAGGACAAAAAAAAAGGGATCAAAGTAACAGGCTACGTTCCCCAGAGGCGGTTCTTGTCAGTCATCCTATTGAGCATGTCCCCACGGGTGGCCGCATCATAGAAAAGGCATCGCTCGACAATTCTGAACGTTACACAGCCGCAGAGGCATCTCAAATTGAGACACGTCGAACCAGAGAGCACGACAAAGGAGGACAAAGGAGGCGAGCCAAAAGTAGACAAAACACTCCTTTGACCTTGGTTCATGTCAACATGCCCAAATCAAATGTGCCGACGTTGCATGCACGGTCACCAACAGGCGAGTCATCGAGATTGAGTGGTAGAAAATGCTTGTGTGATAAATGCGGCGGCTATATCAATTGTGCAAGTGATCAACATATGTACAACGAAGGATATGTGGTGACTGCGTCCACGGCAGTTTGAATGAAATGGAACATCATTGATGAAATGAATGCACGCCATGTGAGCCATGCCATGCCCCGCACCTCCAATGTCCAAAAGAAGAACGAAAGAAAAGCCAATGTCAAACACGTTGCGCCGTCGCTGTCATGATCAGTTTCGTCACGCCCCATCGACGAGTCCAAGCTCCCGTGACCAGCATCCTGCCAATGGGTATTGTACGTGTTCTGCCATCCGCCCGACTCCTAGCTGAAGAGAGATGACCAGAGAAGTCACATCATGAACCATAGATGCTGGCCAGGATCGCGTTGAGGCGTCTTCTGGCATTCCAGCTCTGGCCGTTCCACGGCTGGCCGTTCCAGGGGTTCTTCGGCGCAGTGTTGGACGAGTCTAGCGATTGTTTCTGTTGCTGCTGCTTCTGTTGCGGCTGGCTCTGTTGCGGCTGTTTCTGTTGCGGCTGGCCATTCCAGACCTGGCCGTCTCCCTTTTGTCTAACGGCCTGGGTAGGCTGGACTGTCAGGGTCGTTCCCAGCGGTGGCGGGAATGTCGTTTGTGGCTTCGCGGTCGCGGACGCGTCGGGCACAAGAGTCAGGACTTTGGACGCGGATGGGAGCGGCGCCGACTGCGAAGGGCTGCCGCCGTCGGGGGACTCGTTGTAGACGTTGATGGACTTGATGACCCAGTGAGCATCGGCAAAAGCTTGGGGGTTGTTCGACACGTATTGCTGGCACGTGGGGGCCAGAGCCGAGCACTCCTTATCGGAGCCCCAGACATTGGCATTGCCAGCCCATGTGCCGCAAAAGGTGATGTCAAAGACGATGTTGTGGTTGGCAAAGTTCTTGTTGATGCTGCACGAGTCGCCGCCGACAAAACGAGCGATTGGCTGCCCCCAATTTTGCGGAGTGGGATTCTGGGAGTTGATGTCCTGGGGAATCTTGGAGCGCGGGAAGAACCAGACCGAAATCTGCTCCGAGGTCCACTGGAGCGCGTAGACGCCTCCGCCAATGGTGTTGAAGCCATCACCGTAGTTTTGATTGTCAGCGGTCTGCTGACCACAGCCGGCCGAGTCACCAGCCGCACCGCAGTTGGCCGAAGCAAACTTGGTCGTTGACATGGTGCCGGTGTTGGACACGGTGCAGCCGGGACTTGTGTGAAGCGTGACAGCGTTCTTGGTCTGAGCGTTGACGCCCTCGATAATATCAATCTCACCAGAGCCTGGCCAGTTAGGACCAAACATCCAGTAGGCTGGCCAGGAACCGCAGATGCTGCCGGGCATGTGGAGAATGTCGGCAATGAACAAGCCGCGGGTGAAGGCCTTTTTCGACGTCACGCGCACAGACTTGCGCCCATTGGCGGGGTTCACTGTCTTGTAGTCGACACCCATGTAGATGCCGCCTTTGGAGTAGCCGGCGAGCCCCTCTTTGTTGGCGGTCTGGCCGTCGACATACTCAACGAATCCTTTGGTGGGGTCCGGCTGCGTGAAGAAGTCGAACTGATCAAAGAAGTTGGTCGTGTCGTACGTTGTGTCGAGCTGATATTTGGCTTGAGCGGCCTTGGAAGCCAACAAGATGGTGCCAGCGAGGGCAACAAGGCGATTTGAAAAGTGCATGGTGATGTACAGGTGGTGAATGCCGTGTGACCGTCGAATCCAAAGCAAGAAAGAATGGCAGCTTCTGTCTGCAAGAGAGCGTATTCGTCGCTGGGTGTCCGGCACCACAGCTTCGGGAGCAGAAGTTGACGAGAAGAAGGAAGAGCAAGCCCGGCGAGGAGAGAAAGAAGCTGGAGAAAGGACGGCAAAGCTCCAAGTGATATCTCCAAGATGCAGGGTGGTGTGAGCAAGTAGGCCGGCTGAGCAAAGGAAGGGATCGCGTTGAGGAATGCAACGGGCCGAGAGCCTGCAGGTGTGTCTCTGATTTGTGCGCGTCGGGCACGATGCGAAAGAGAGGATTGTGAGGAAACCTAGGGAGTGTGGCTCGCCTGAAATGCCGTCGAGTCGGACAGACTGAAGTTGTGTAATGCGGGGGATCGATCAATCAGGCGGTAAGGATGAATAGCCAAGTCCGAGCACAGGCTCGTGGGCACAGAGAGTGAATATAGGAAGGATGAAGCAGGGAGAGAGGGAGCTCTTTTCACGAGTAATCAGAGAAAAAAGAAAAGGCTCAAAGAGAAGGGAAAAAAAGAAGGAGTGCACGGCGCGTTCAGGGTCCTCTTCGCAGGAAAGAAATGTCTTATAAGCCAAGGAATTCGAATGACGGTTGCCCTCCGGGAGATGGAGATAGAGACTGAGAAGGGGAGGCTGGCACGTCCAGAGACGGGAAGCAGGAGAAGAACGCGGCCGGAAAAAAAAGACTGAAACGGCAGAAGGAGTCCGTCAACGGACACCGAGACTGAGACTGCCTAGAAGAAGAAGAAGGAGAAGGAGAAGGAGAGAAGGCGGGCAGGAGCGGTGGTGGTGAGAGGGCAAGACCGAGACATGTTCGACCGCGGCCGGGAACGCAAATGTCTAAATATGGCGGCCAAGAAAAACCCCTCCCCGCCCCTTTCTTTGCTCCGCCCAAAAACTGTCGACGCGGACAGACGATCCGGACACAATACCGGACGGACTCACTACACAATGCGGCCTCGACGGTTCACACATTCCAGCGCGTGGCCAGCCGAAGCAGTGGCCGCCGGCCAATCTGAGACTTTGGCGTCGTTTACCACCGACCAATCACGGCCCACGGCCGGGAACGGCAAGGCCCTGCAGGGGGCAGGAGCGACGCCAGGGCCCCCTTGCTCGCCTGCTTCCCTGTCCGTGCCTGACAATGGCGCCTGGGTGGAGCTGCACTGCGCTTGCCATTGTCCTGCCCGCCGACTGGCTGGCTGGGCTTGCCTTGGCCGACCTATTTTTTTATTTTTTATTTTTATTTGTGCTGTTGGCGCCCACCAACGAGGGCGCATTGTGTAATTACTATAGGTAGTGCTGGCCTTGGGGTCATCCGCGCGCACTGGCTCGGACTCGGTCGGTGCCGTGACGAGAGTCAGTCTGGGTCTTTTCTGGGGGGCTTCACGACAGGCCTCGCTTTCTGCTCAGCCTGCCCTTTCTCCACCAGATTAGCTTTTCCCACTTTCTCCTCGTGTCCAGATGGCCATGTAGGCAACCTCAGGCACCTTCACGGCATTAACTCGCACTCGGCCCCTGGCGGCTTCAAAGTTCCCTGGCCGACTTTTATGCTCCGTAGACACGCACATACCTCCGAAACGGGGGGGAACAGGGACAAGGGAAACATTTCTTGGCGGTCTGGCTGCCCAGGAGTCAAAAAATCGTCTGAACTGGAGCGGAGCGGTTCTCTCGCACTAGGAGAAGAACAGATAAATGGCTTCCACACTCTGACATTTCGCACTGACGTCCTTCGCTTAGCGGGACGGGACCCCGGCGCACGACTGACTTGAGAAACAAGGTGCTCGGATTTGCAGGCCGCGCGTGTTCTCGACGTCGTGGTAGAAGAAGCCGGGCCACCGGCAGGCCACGATGGTCGACGAGCGGCCGACTGATGGCCGCTTACTCCATACTTTGGCGCGAAGTCACCAGAGCAAGCCACACGATGGCATCTGGTCAGGCCATGTAATGTTTTTTTTTTTTTAAGTTTTTTTTTGGGCACATTACGTGTAAGCACCTTACATGGCGAGACTGTGGCGCCTCCTTCCTGACCTTCTCGGTGAGGAACGGCACGATTGCCATGACCCCCACCCGTCCACCTACTTCGTCATCTATGCGAGACAAACACATCATGAAAATCATTAATATCAGCAACTATGTACGGAGACGCGCGCGGAACCAATTTGTTCGTCCAGTCTTTCTGCACAACCCCGCTTCAGCGTCGCAAGTCCTGCTCCCTGCCTCATCCATGCATGTTCGCGACCTGTCTCGCCAACTGCTTTCTTTCCCTTCTTCCTTTTTTTTCCTTTCCCTACTAGAACACCTGGCGGGCAGGGCAGCCCGACCAAACGAAGCCATTTTCCCTTTGTTTCGCCCGGACTCTGGGCACGGCGTCCCCGCCGCCGCCCTTTTCAACTATGTACCCCTCAACAGCACCAACAATGCCACGTCATCGCAAGGCTACTCTCGCACAGCTTTTTTACTTTATTGACGTCGCGTCGGGTGCCCCCCCCCCCCACGTGCAGCTTTGCAAATCAATTTCCATCCAACTCGCCTCATGGGTGCGCAAGTCAATATCGCGTCCATGAGCCTCTCGCAGTCGTCGTCCTTCACAAGCCACACTGCATCTGAAACGGTCGGGAGAGGAGCCAAAACGCCCCCCAAAAAAGGGGTGGGGGTCTTGGCAGCAAGGATGCCGCCGCCCTCCTGCCATTCTGTCTTTCCCCATGGGCCCGGACTGTGGAAAACAGACATGTGCCCTCAGACTTTCCCATGTTAGCCTTGCTTCTTCTGCCTGCCCTCAGACTGACACACTACAGTTGACCGCTACCGTTTCGTTTCCTCCCGTTTCGTTTCAGCGACGGAATTTGTGACACTTGAAGAAACGTACGACCTTGTCTTTTTTTTTTTTTCGCCACGAGACCATTTACTGGGCATGCTGGCAATGTTATCAGGAAAAAAATTCCTCAGTGAAGCCGAGGGGAAAAAATCCCCCCCCCCCCCTTCCAAGGATACACATCAAAGAGACCCAGTAATGCACGAGTCATTGGCCACGCATGACCAGGGGAAAAGGCGACGATGGCCTTTTTCTGGGGCCCGGAGACAGGGCTGCACAGCGTCGGATTGCTCAGCTCACTGCCCTGTCCATGCAGGGTCTCGATCTCGGGGCTTACAATACAACGCAAGGCAGTACGACGGTATGTACGTCTGTCCATGTGTAAGAGCTGTGCGAGCTGCCAAGTCGAATCGCTTCCGTGTGTCACAAGCGGAAGAGGTAGAGGGCCCCGAAATATGTACGAATCCTTGCCCGCCGATCCGTTCATGTGTACTGTACTATATGCTATGTAGGTAGTCAAGTGACATGGGTCCTTCGTCTGAATGAATGCGCTCCTAGTGGGAACGGGAACAGACGGTGGCCGCGTCCGAATGACCACCCTCAATCTAGCAAAAGGAGCTTATGGATAGTAGTTGACTGGCTGCGCGGCCAATGAGCTGGTAGAAGTCGCGTGGTCGGCCGCCACGGTTAATCAAGACGACCGGTGGTTTGATGTGATGAATTGGCCTGGCGCATTGCTGGATGCCATCGTGTGAATGAACAGACCTTGGCGTCTATTCGCTCTGTTCTCTCCGCAGTGTTGCGATTGGTTACGTAGAGAAGAAATCGAGAAAACAAGGCACATGGCATCGGCTTAGTCTTTTGACAAAAAAAAAAAAGCCACAGAAGTCTATTATGGATGTGCTCTGTTCACACAATCAAAGTAATTCTAAGTGCACATATAGCTGTCTTCCAAGAAAGGCCACTACCCACCCCATACGTAAAGAAAAGAGGGGGGGAAAGGGGGGGAGGGAAAGGTTTGAAGAGGGAGGAAAGAAGCGCATTCCTTCTCAAGGTGCAGAGAAGTGCAGGCAATACCCATGACTGGACCAGGGAAAAGATTTCGATCAATCCCAAAAGTCGAGTCGAAGAAAAACAATAAATAAATGTGATTAAGAAGAGGAAGGAGGGGGAGAATAGAGACAGGAAACGAAGAGAGGAATAGAAATACAATAGAATAACGGCAGCGCCTTTTTTTGGTAGCCTTGCCGCCAGGAAGGAAGGCAGACAGCCATGCATGCACGCACGCACGCAAACCCCCTAAGCAAGAAAGCAGTGCAGAAGAAGCAAGAGAAGGAAAAAAAAAGGCACCACCTCAAAAAACCAGGAAATAGCAACTGGTGTTTGAGTCTGGTGTTAACTGTACTGTGACTTTGGTCGTTCTTCTCGTTCCTCCATGCACATGGCTTGACTCCCTGGCCTAGCCAAATTCGTCTCTCATGTAGAAAAATTTCCTGCTGCAGATTTCCCGAGGGCGGGCATGGAACCAAAATCATCGCCAGCTCATGTACACAAACATGGAGCCGTTGATTCCAGCTTCAGCAGCAGCAAAGCGCAATTTCCCAGAGACTCCCCTTTTCGGGCGTGGGTTTGATGTGATGTGCGGCGTGGCTGACAGTTTCAACGGAGCGAATGCGTATCCTGACCGCGTGATCTCGACAAGAACGGCACATCAGATATCCGGTATACGCATTGCAAGAGGCGTAGTAGCATTGTCGCGTCTGTCCTCCATAGCCCATATTGCTTGAGTCCATTCGTAAGCGTGCAACTGATTGCCTTCAGTCGCTGTTCGGCGTCATCTTCTTTTTCTCTTCTTTTTCCGCATAGGAATGAGTCCATTCGGTCTGTGCCGTCACATGGATCCCACGCCGTGAGTTGCGAGCCGGCCGAACGGACGAAGAATATGGCGCTAAAGGTCCAGAGGGGTGAAGTGGAGGAGATAAGAGAGGATCAGCAGGGAGTGTGCAACTGCTGAACCCGCTGTCCGGGGCTGTATGAGCGGAGACAAAACTGTCGAGATGACCATGTGCAGGGCGACAAGAGGAGGGACTGTGTTGCCCCCTGGGATAAGAGGTCTGGCCTCGTGGGATGAACAGACGAGCACCTGCATCTTTGCGCTCATCATAGCTTCACCCACTTGCCGGTGAGTTTCCACCAGACGACGGCCACAAAGTCCTCCTTGAACCTCTCCCACACGTTCCTGTTCAGCCAATAACTGAACTGTCGGTAGTTGTACATCTCCGCCCAGCAGTCTCTCCCCCATTCGCAGCCAGCCATGTTGACGACAAAGTCGCGGTCCTCCTGACTGTAGTGGTATCGCGTGTTGTTGTTGCCGGACCCATCGCCGCACGCGGCCGGTGGGAAGCTGTTGATCTTCCGTTGTGGAACAAACCCGGTGTGGCCCCGGACCCAGGCGTGATTCTGGTAAAGATTCTCGAGCGCGTCTTGCTCCTTGTGTTCCCAGGCCATGTGCTTCTGCTCATAGACGACCGGATCCCACCAAACGTCCAGCAACCGTTCGGACCAGGCACTGCGACGCATGAAGAATGATCCCAGGTTGAAGCCGGAGCAGTCTTGCGAAAGGATTAGGTTGACTGAGTTCGTATTGCCGTCTCCCACGGGACTCGTCGCCGTTGCATCCAGATACGGCGAGCTGATGGGGTGTGTGATGTTGAGGGGGTTGTACTCGTTGATATCGCGGTATACGTGCTTTTCGAGATTGTTGAATAGATGATCTTGCAAGGAGTACGAGGGCTCCATGACTATCGTATTCAAGTCGAGCCACCAAAACCTATCGTCACATTAGTCAACGGTGCCGGCATGATGCCAGCCGTTGGGCAGACTGACCATTCAGCGTGCGGGTACTTGCGCAAGGCGGTCCGGACATAGTCGACCTTCTCCCAGCTCTCTCGCCATTCGTGCGCATACTTCTTTCTAGTCTTCATGTCGACGATTTCGAGGTCGTATCCCCATCTCGACACGTATTTCCGCTTGTTTCGCACACTGTCGCGCTCGATGGCCCATTCTCGGGCGCCTTTCCATTCCATGACACCACCACCGACATTGGCGGCCAATATGATGACGAATTTTGAGCCACCTCCGCCCCATGCTGCTCTTCGATACCAATAGATTAATGCTGAGCCGAGCCTCCATGTTAGTCAACCCTGACATCATGTGAAATGCGGTGGTCTATGCGGTACAAAGACCCAGGCGGCTGCTTACGAGAGTGATAGAAGATGTACAAGCAGAGCATAAGAACGAGGCAGATGGCGATTCGAATCTTGAGTTTGCGGCCCATGCGGCCAAAGATGGTCCGTATCCTTCCGACCAGGGGAAGATCTTGCCCGGGCCATTGGCTGCCTGACGATTTGCCCTTGGCTCCGAATCGCGGGTCGCTGTGGCTGGCATTGAAACGCGGTAGGCTACTCGAAATCCGCCGCATGTGACGAGTGAAGAAGCCCTGGTTGTGCGTCGAAAAGGACGGATAGCCACTGGAACCGATATGGCGCATCTTTGCGGATTCCCACGAAGCGGTATTGGAAGAAGGGACGTTGGCTGGACTCGACCGACCGCTGTTGATGTTCAAGCCGGGGCTCGACCAACCGCCTCCGGGAACAGGCGAAGGACTGCGCGATAATGACATGGGCGTCGCCGGCGTGCCTTGAAGACGATTGTCAGTACTGTACGCAGCCTAGCCAAGGGTCCCACCAACGGGGGAGGGGGGTGACGCAATGTTGTGATACGGAGCATGCGTCTTGTCAAACCGGTTCGGTTCGCCGTCGAGAAGCGATACACGACAGGTTGGCGCGACAGGGACGGACGGACGTACCGAGTATGGGCGAGAGAGGCGCCTTGTTAGCTTCCTTGGCTTGTATCTGGAGGAAGTTGCCCGATCGCACTTCGCTCAGGGTCTGATTGCCAGACGAAGAGCGTCGTCGCTGGTGCGATGCCACTGGCCGGTCGTTGACGGAGCTCGAGGAGCCGGCCGTCAGCTTTGAAGAAGCCAGCTTGGATTGTGATGCGGCGTACTCTTGTCGAAAGATTGTGTGTGTGTCTGGAGAGATCCGCAACAGGTGGGCTGAGCGCGATGGAGCCCGGGATGGCTTGAATGGTGACGGGCACGAGCATACGAGAGAAAAGAGGTCTGTTCGTGTGCGTGCTTGCGCGGCCAGACGTCACACCACAACACGGCCTGGCAATAGCAGTGGCAGTGGCAGCAGCCGTGGCAATGGCAATGGCAAAGGCAAATGGCAACGGGACTAGAGGGAAAGTTTAGTTCGGTCCGGTCCAGGTGGCTCTCAAGCAGGGGAAAAGTCGCGTTGGAGGCGCGAAGGCTATCAGCGCCCGTTTTCCTTTGCCTTTGGTTTTGGTTTGCTGGTCGATCTTTGGGGAAAAGGGGAAGCGGGGGAGCCTTTGATTGGCCCGTTTTTTTGTCCCTCTTTCTTTTTGACTCGATGGCGCGCCGAGCACCAAAACAGACGGACCGGAAAACAGAACGAGGCGGTTGCGAAGGAAGGACAGAACTGGATGGAGCAAAAGAGAGCCGGTTTCAGCAGGCTGTCGAACAGCAGCAGCAGGGCTTCGCGCTGTGTAGCATTGACAAGAGACCAGAAGGTGTCGAGTGGCACGGCGATGGTGCTTTGTGCCACGCCCCGCTTTTAGGTCGTGCTGACCACCTCCCCTATAAGTTGGCAATGACAATGGATGGCTTCTAGCGTCGTGGGAGGTCAGAGAGGCGGCCTAGCCGCGCTTGGGACCTTAACTAAGCCGGGATGACTCGTGTTTGCGCATTCGTATCGGGCGGTGTTGATGCCAACCCCAGATCGTATAGGGCAAAAAGTCATGTTATGTTACATGCTGCGGTGCCGGAAAAAAAATTTGATCATCGACTCGCCCAGCAGGCATGATGTGACAATCTAACACGCTGCTGGCCTTCCAAATTTTTGATGAAGCACTTTTTCTCTGGGCAGTAATGCCCTGGCAGGGACCCGCCGCTTCTCGCACCCCCCCTCCCCCTCCTCTTCGTGATGATTGAACGCATTCTCACCCATCCGTCGCGACATGACATGACAGCGCATTGGACCGTGCTCATCTCCGGTTGAATGTGCTTTTCGCAAACAATTTCCGCGTCGGGATCGGGTGCCTGCTCATGTCGCCGTTTCTGTCGCGTCGTGAAATGCCCCTCAGAAGCATCGATCTTGACTCTGAAATGTGCGGGCTCAAAGGTCACATGGGGCGATAAGGCTGCCGCCGCCGCCGACGCCTCTGAAGACAAAAGAGGGCGAGGAAACTTTATGCAGACAATGACGAAATCGACGACGTGGCCTACCCCGGATCGATAGATGGGAGATGCAGAATGCCGGTATGCCGACTTCCTGTCGATCTGCGTGCGCCCTTTGCGACGGAGCAGTTCCCGCAATGCCTGCCGCTCTCCTTCCTCCTCACGAGGTACGGTAAAGTAAGCAATCTTCTCTCGAAGCAGCAATCTACTCATCTCATCGAGCGCGCAACAAGATTGTTCGCCAATCTGGTGGGCAAATGGAGTGGAGCCCCCCACGTGAGTAGGGACCATGGAGTCGACACAGACAGACCCAAGTCTTGGCTGCCTCCTCGCCGTGCCTCGCTTGCTGGCACGAACTCCAGACACCGACTTCAACAAGACTTCGGAATACAAGCTTCAGAAGACTGAACGGGCTTTATTTCCGCGTGCTATCGTCGTCGTCGGAACAAGCGAGACGGTCGAACAATGCCCGAGACAAGGACCCACCTCCAACGCATGCGGGCCGACCAGCACATCAGACACGTCTCGAAAGCAGCGCGAGGTGCAGCAATCTACGAGGCGTCATCACGCTTACTGCATGCGTCCTCGCCTCTCTGGGTGGACTTTTTCAGGGTTTGCGGATGCCCCTACGGGTACGTATGTACGTACAGTAGATAGATATCCCAGCGTTTGGCGATACGAGAACATCGCATCGAGACACAGGCTGCGGAGTTTGCCGGGCCCATCGACCCCAGCACCCCGGTTGGGAAGGATACATTTCTGGGCTTGCAGATGCGACAGTAATCTGCCATGCTATGGTTGTATCGCTGGAAGAACCGTGTGATGGGGCCAGGCCAGTGCGCAGGAAGCCGCCTTCGTATTCTTGTAGCGCCCAGGTGATGTCGTGTTCTATAATCCATCATTTAAGGACCGTCCCAGCCGCGGAGCTACGCTATCCAGGGTAAATGACACAACTGTGCGAGGACCAGGTGGTGTCGCTGAAGTCGAGGCGAGCAAGACCGCCGGCGGTGTGCCTGATGATGATGCACGACACACTTTTCTTGACAAAATCAGACGCAAATGTTTTGTTTTCCTTTTTCCTTTTTCTTTTTTACAATGTTGTCCTACACGACGATCGATCCAAAAAGTCTTGTCCGTTTCCATCGCATGTGCGTCGCGTCGCTCAAACGGACTGGATCGTCGACGGACGTTTCACCCAGCGGGCGACGACCATGGCATTGCAGCCGACGGCTCGTGAGGGGAACGAGATGGGATGGATATGTGCCTGATGTTCGTTTTGATCCGAGGTAGCGACTCGGGAAGTGTTTCGCCCGACGACCTGCAGGAGCGAGCCTTCTTGACTAGACGTGTGAATGATTATTACTTTTTGAACACGAAAAAAAAAAACAAAAAAAAGAAGACGGAACCCCCCCACCCCCAAGTGATGAATAAAACTGCAGACATGAGACCGCCCAGCGGCAGGCGGAAACCGTTCAGATGAAAAGGGAAAGAGCAAACGCGACGTTGGAGACGCCTGGACACCACGGCGCATAACGCAGACCAATAGGGAAAAAAAAAAACAGGAAGCTGGGGGAGGGGCGGGTTTGACACTGCTAAGCGCCCTCACCGGACTGATGATGTCTGTCGACTGCACTTAGCCGCCGGCCACCATGCACATGCAGCAAAACAAGCGCTCCAGGCAAAACACGACACACACACGCACACGGCTGGGCTGGGCTGGGCTGGGCTAGGTATCCATTGAAGAGCAAATCAAAGCAAAGCGGCCGTGGTCTCTGGCTGGCCCCGGTGCGGCCCGCGAGACCTGGTGGTGTGGATGTGGGTGGGTGTTTTGCTATTGTCGTGTCATTGTAGAGGCATTTCCCAATCCGCCCCGTCATTGCCAGCTCATCTGCCACCTGCTCGCTCCAATCTGATTTTCCGTGGACGTTCATTTCATCTCAGTTTCATGACGGTGGTCCTTGCTCGGCCTCCCTTCACTCTTTGTCACTTTTGGCAAGATTCGTTCATTCATTCATTCATTCATTCCTTTGGTGGTGGCTTTCTTCATTGCCGTTTTCTCCCACCTTCGTTCGTGCGAGGGAGGTTCACTGCCCTTGATCGTTGCTCACGAGACAGACTTTCCTTCACTTTCTTCCACTTCTTCTTCTCGGATTGATTGTATCTTCTTTCCTTTTTTCTCCGATGCTTCTGTTGTAGAAAATTTTCTCTACTTCGCTCCTTTTTTCTCAACCTTCCGCCGCGCGAGCCAACGCACGTCTTCGACTCTCTGGTAGCTGTCGAACTAAACCACCAACCAGGACCTTCGCTGCAAATTGACGGCATAAATCTCACCTGCGTCACCAGTGGTGCCGCCTTAGCTTCTTTCCTATATACTGTAATTGGCCATTCCCACAACTGTTTTCCCTCATATGCTCATGGCCTTCATTTCTCGACACCTTTACCGCGTTGGACGACACTCAAGTCGACTTCATGATGGCAGCACCGTATACTAGCAGGCTAGATCGCCAGGGCACCAAGAAGACGCGCTTAGAGACAGAGGACTGGGAGGATTGGGAGGACGATAATATTGTGGCAGCCTTAAATCAGCCCAAGGTGTCGGACCAAGGCCGAGATGCCAGACGGAGGGAAACAAGGGCCTCGCGACTCTCATCTCGTTCCAGATTCCGCCGCCTCAGGTTACGACAGCGACAAAAGACCCAAGGCGACGAAGATGACATACGGCTCATCACGGACGCCTCTATTCCACAACCTGATCATTGCGAACCGAATCACATACCAAGCCGCCCGACAAGGACGGGCAAGTATGTTGATGCTGCGGCGCTGAGCGCGTTGGAAGGGGACCCCAATGCGGACTCTGCTGGCAACTGGAATTGGCTCAAGGAGGATGACGATGGGACATCGATCCCTGCCGGTCACAAGCTGGGTGATCGGGCTCAAGATCAGGAGCTGTCGCCAGACGACAGGCCAATCATGATCGGAATCGCCCTCCCGCCGTCCGGCGTAGAGCCCTGCGCAGTCAGCCCGCTCACTGTATCAGCCGGAGGAGGCTACGCTCGAGAACACGGTCCGGCGTATCCAGGGGAAAGGGAGGTCGAAAAGTCGCAGATATCGGTATGGTCCATTGACACCACGAATAGATCCTACTCGCCAAGCCCCAGGCGAATAGCCTCCAGTGTATATTCGCAGGCAACCATGCTCCGAGAGGTATATGGAGAAGAAGCACTGCCACCAATACCGACTGCACCTTTCCCTTACACGACAGCCGACCAGCGGGATGCATCAGTCGTCGAGAATGGGGTGGACAGCGGCGCTCCTGACAAAGTATCCAAGAAGGACGGCCTGCCCGGTGAGCAGAACCATGCCAAGATGAAAGGCGCGGTATATCGTCCAGACAGCACTGAATCGAGATCTCATGGTTGGTGGGATCATGTCGTCACGCCTTTCGTCGACAAAAGAATGTCTTTTTCCCACCGCAAGCAGAAGATGGAAAAGGGAAAAGAAAAACATCAGTGCAGTCAAGAGGCGATGAGCTCCGCTGACAACGAAAAACGGACCGATGCAGGCCCAGTGGTGCCCATAGGCGCCTTGAAAGTTCCCATCATTCGGTCACCCACACCGCGGCAAATGTCTGGACGCGGGACCGGACCTGAGCAGCAAAGGCAAGCCATGGCGCCACCAGTCGTCTTTGCCGACAACGCACTTGCTGCTGCGTCCGCGCCAAAGATGGTCGCTCACCGCGATCTCTTGAGCACACCGGACTGTCCACCCCCTTACTCGTCGCCCAGCAGCGAAGACGCTAAAAAGGCTGCCCGTGGTCCTCCCGGTCAGGAGCGCAACATACAGTTTGACTATCTGTCTGAAGCTGCCCGGCCGAACCCAGCCGCGAACATGAGCTCGCAAGCTGGCGTGAATCGACCATCGAAAGGCCGGGGTCCAGGGCAAAAACCCCTGCCAGACCGGGTGCCTGGGACCTTTGTGCCGCATGCGCATGCGTACTCTGCCGCTGGCAGCGGTATGGAAGTAGAGCGGCAGCGTCGGCGACACGAGAAGGAAGACGTGTTGGCTCGGCGGGCCGGTGGATGCTGGAGGGGACGCTGCTGTGTGTCTTCCAAAGGCTGCTATGGGCGGACGGGACGCGAAGGTCGCAAGCGACGACGAGTATGCTTCGCGCTCTGTGCCGTCATCATGGCACTGGTCGTGCTGCTAATCATACTGCTGGCGGTGCTGTTGACGCGGCGTCAACCCGCCACGGACGCCCCGTCCTCGAGATGGGTGAATCTGACAGACTTTCCCCCCATGCCCACCGGCGTCTCCACGGTCGTAGGGCCAGACAACACCAACGCCAGGTCCATATGCACCCAGCCGTCGACTCTGTGGAGCTGTTCGCTGTCCAAGGACAAGGCATCGTCTGTGGCCCCCTACAAGCCGAATCAGCCTCTCCTCATCATGCAGATACAGTGGGACAACGGCACAAGAAGGGCGTGGAACACGGCCAACGGGGACGCGCCGTTGCCCCTTGCGAGGAGGGCACTCGCAGCAGCAGTCGCCGCCGGGCTGAGGGTGCTGAGACGAGCGCCGGCTCCAGCTGGCGCGGTCGGGTTCGTGCCTGAACCCAGGGCGCCCAGCTTCAAGGAGATGTGGTTCCTGGGCAACACGACGGACAAGGTCAAATCGGACCAGAAAGCCGGGGAGCCGACGCCCTTCTACATCAGCCTGCTGAAATCAGTCAACGACACGGTCGGCCTGCGCAGCCTGTCCAAGAGAGACAGCAGTCCGGACATTGGGAACACGACCTTCAAGAACCTCGTCCCGCCGCCGGAGCTGGAAGCTGACGGCACGTCGGTCCCGGCCGTGCTGATGCCGAACCCTGTCCAGCAGCCGGTGCGGCTCTATGATCGGGGCCTGCCGACAGAGCACTACGGCTTCTACACGTACTTCCGGAAGACGCTGTTTGCCAAGTCGGTGACGGTGCAGAACCAAACGGTCGACGGTGTCCCGCTCGATCAGGACGGCGGGTGTCGCAAGTCCGAGGCGTCGTATGTCGTGACCTGGGGCGAGACGCGGCTCCTCGTTCAGATGTGGACGAGAGCTCTGGACAGCAACGCATCAAAGCTCCTGGTGCCCGACAAAGGCAGCCGCGGCATCGGGGGCGCGGGAGCGCTGATCCGGCCCGGGAACATGCCGTATCCAGTGACAGTCACCCACGACACGCATGGCGGGAACCCGGACAGGAAGCTCGTCTGGGCCCGGGCCGTCAACGAGAGGCTGCAGGTGCAGAAGGACTCGGCCGAGGCCCTCGTCAACAATATGGGCCTGGGCGGAACCTGGCTTAACCGCCGAGGCAGCGGCAATGCCAAGTACGGCGGGTTCGACGGCGGGACGGGCGGATGCAAGTGCGAATGGGCAAATTGGGTCTGAGGGTGGTTGGGGATTTGAGTCGGAGATGTATATCTCGGCGTCTACGTTGTATACGTAGGTTGACCATGGGGCGAAAGTTGGTAGTGCGGCCCGTCATCAGTCGACGGAGTCATGTATCTCGAGGGAGATACCTAATGGAAGAGAGTGCATCTGAGACGGATGGTGACATGTGGCCAAGCAGTCGACGGAGCCTTGCATGTTGAGATCAGGTGCGAAATTAATGTCCAACGGCGTGGATGCAACTGGGACGAATGGCGAAGCGAAGCCACCCGGCCGATGGAGTCTTGTATGTACAGAGAGATACTAATTGACGTGAATGCATCCGAGACGGATGGTCTCATGTGGCCAAGCTGTTAACGGAGTCTTGCATGTTAAGACTAGGCGCTTAATTAATGTCTAACAGAGTAAATATAACTAAGACAAATAATAATATAAAGCTAACTTAGCTAATAAAGTCTTGTATATACTGAGAGATACCAAATGACGTGAGTGTATCTGAGACGGATGGTGAATTGTGGCCAGGCGATCGACGGGAAAGCTCCATGAGATTTTTCAGGCGCGTGGTGGCGTGAGGCCAGGAGTCCTGTCGAGAGTTTCTCGCATGCGGCGAAACGAGGCCCCGTGCAGGCGATGGATACTATGCTGTGCGCAAGATAGTCCTTCAACACCGAACCAGCAGGCGGTCAAAGGGACAGTAGCTCTCGATCTCGTCTCCACCCACTCTTGCCATCGTCCGTCATCATGGTGACGGTGGCAGGATGCAGACGAGGCTCTCCCGGCTGTCTGGCCACCTCTCTGCGCCGGGGGGCGGCGCCCTCATGACGTCCAGAAGGTACTGCCACGGTTTTCTCCGTCGTCGTTGTTGCCGGCGTGGTCTGGTGACGCTGGCCATCGAATCGTCATGCGACGACACGGCGGTGGCGGTGCTCTCGCACACGGCCGACGACGGCACGCGGCTCCTCTTCAACGAACGCATCGTGAGCGACAACCGCGCCTTCAAGGGCGTGCACCCCGTCGCCACGGTCCAGGGCCACCACTCGTCGCTGGGGCCGCTCGTGCAGCGCGCCCTGCGTGCTGCTGCTGCTGCTGCTGCGGCAGCGGCTGACCTCGACGACAACAACCAGAAGCAGAATCAGAGGCAAAACCAGGACCAGGACCAGGACCAGAAGCAGAAGCAGAAGCCGGCGGCGGCGGCGGCGGCGCTGGTGCCCGACTTCGTGTCGGTGACGCGCGGGCCCGGCATCATGGCCAACCTCGGCGTCGGGCTCAACCTCGCCAAGGGACTGGCGCTCGCCTGGGACGTGGCCCTCGTCGGCGTCCACCACATGCAGGCGCACGCCCTCACGCCGCGCCTCGTCCACGGGCCGGCCGCCTGCCCCTTTCCCTTCCTGACGCTGCTCGTGTCGGGCGGCCACACGCTGCTCGTCCACTCCCGCGACGTCTGCGACCACCGCGTCGTCGCCTCGACCGCCGACATCGCCGTCGGCAACCTGCTCGACCAGACGGCCCGCGTCATCCTCCCCGCCGACGTGCTCGCCGCCAGCCCGGACGTCATGTATGCCCGCGCCCTCGAGCAGTTTGCCTTTCCCGACGAGACAGGGGCGGCGACGTCATCGTCGTCGTCGTCGTTGTCCGCTGTCAGCGAGGAGGGGGAGAAGGAGGAGAAAAGGTCATCGTCGGCAGCAGCAGCAGCAGCAGCAACAGCAGCAGCAGGAGCCTACTCCTCCTTCTTTCGCCCGGCCCTCTCGCGCGCCGACGAGATGCGGCCCTGTCCGACCGGCTACGCGTGGACCGTGGACCTGCCCTTTCGCAACTCGCGCCGCCTCGCCTACTCCTTCTCCAACATGTACACGCGCGTGCACCAGATCGCCGACGCGCACCCGCACATGGACGAGCCCCAGCGCCGCGCCCTCGCCAGACACACGATGCGCGCCGCCTTCCAGCACCTGTGTTCGCGGCTGCTCATCGCCCTCGACGACGACCCTTCCCTGCTCCCGTCGTCCGCCGCCGGCGTCGGCGCTCCCCCCCCAACGCTCGTCGTCGCCGGCGGCGTCGCCTGCAACAAGTTCCTCATGCACGTGCTGCGCGAGTCCCTCGACGCCAGGGGCCACCGCGGCGTGCGCATCCTCGTGCCCCCCGCCGAGCTGTGCACCGACAACGCCGCCATGATAGCCTGGGCCGGCATGGAGATGTACCGCCAGGGGTGGTCTTCGGACCTGAGCATCCGCCCCGTGCGCAAGTGGCCTCTGGAAGCCGACGGCAAAGATGGCATCCTCGCCGTGGACGGCTGGATCAAGTCGACACGGTTGTCGCCGTCATGATGCTTTGCGGGCGTAGCTGAATCAATCTGGCTGTGCCTACTCATCGTCACTTTTAGACCTCTATATGTTGTGCTGTTTGGGGCAAAGGGAGTTCACCTCGTACGAGCACGGGAAACGGGCAAAAGTAGCGCTTGAACCGAAGCTCGAGCAGGGCGTGCACTGCCAGCAAAGACTCACGTACGCCGGAAGGCTGCAACGGTGGTCGAGGATATAGAATGGCTCGCGTTAGTACATAAATACAGACACAGACACATCATCTCTCTACATGCACATGTAACAAAGCCGCAACAGTATACATGCTTCTTTTCTCACTCTCTCTCTCTCTCACACACACACACACATACACACATACACACACACAGTGGTGCTGGCCTTGAGACCCAAAAGACGAAGCAGATTCTGCCTATTGCAACATGATGACTAGTTTCCTCCTTCCCCCCAATCTAGTCGAGCTCGCTCGTCACGTTGGTAAACTCGCCCCTCTCGAGCTTCGTCTTCCAGAAGACGGGGTTCGTGTCCGTGAAGCCGTGCTTGACCCAGCCCTCCTCCTTGACATGGTACAGGTTGATGAAGCCGCCCGAGTAGGCGTCGCGGTGGGTGGCGGCCAGGATGCTGCGCCGTCCCAGCTCCAGGGCATCCTCGACGCTCAGGTCATACTTGTACTCGGCGTCGAGCACGCCGTAGGCAAACGTCTGTCCGGACCCGACGCAGAACAGGTTGCCGGCCAGGCGCGTGCCGTCGCTGTCGACGTAGTACAGGGCCGGCCCCTCCTCCTTGGTCACGCCGGCGCACATGGTGCCCATGCTGAGCCCCATGCCCTTGTAGCTGTAGACGAGGTTGGCGAGGATCTTGCTCGCGGCGGCGACGCTGATGCGGCGCTTGTGCCGCAGCTCGTGCAGGCGGCACTGCATGCCCAGCCAGGCCAGCCAGTACTGGCAGTCGGCCGCCCCGCCCGCCATGGTCCCCAGCAGCACGCTGTTGATCTCAATCACCTTCTTGACCGTCTGCGAGGCGATCCAGTTGCCGGCCGTGGCCCGCGAGTCCGTCGCCACCACGATGCCCCCCTGGAAGCGGAACGCGAGCGTCGTCGTGCCGTGGGCGATCTTGATCGGGCAGTCTGGGTTGGCGCGATCGTCTGTCGCAGCCCGGAGCCATGACGATGGCTAAGAAAAAAAAAAAAAAAACTTGCTGTCAGTCCATCATCTATTCTCGTCGAGGCTGGGGTGTTGGGAGGGGGGGGCCTGCGACGAAAAGGTCCAAGGAAAGAAACGAAGAAACAAGGAGAAAACAAAAAAAGGGACTCACCTGAGATATGGGCGGCATGGCAAACTTGGTCGAGAGACACAGTGTCGCGTCTGTGACGAGCTCCTGCGCCTCATTCTCGAGCGGCTCGTTTTGCTCGAATGCCGGCCGCTTGTATCTGGCCACGAGGGTATCCATCTCGGCTGACGAAGCAGAGTTCGCAAAAGCGAACACAGGACCGGATTATGATGGAAAAGCAGCAGCCCGATGACACGGCAGCGATGTGTATCGCTTGGCTCTCCCCCCGCCCTTTTTCGATGGTTGATGGCGGCAAGCGGTGGATGATTGTTGAGCTGGAGCGTCCGTCGAGCAGCGTTGTTGTCGTCGTCGTGGTTCCGCTGGCTGGTGGTTGTTTCTGGCCGTTTGAGCAAGTGTCGGGCAGGCAGCTCCGGTGCAGCGCGTCACCACGGCCCTGGCTGCTGAACGGGGGGCGCTGCTGACTGAATGGGGAGCTCAGCGTTTGGGCCAATGAGAGACGGCGGGTGGAGAAGATGGGACGGATTCATTGTGTGGGCCCAAGCCAGCTGCACGTTGACTGACTGGTTCCTGCATGGCGAGGCACGGTGTGGGCAGAGCCGGCTTTGCAGAGAACAGCTAAGTAAATAGTTATAGGATAGCCACATGGGTGTTGCATGGGCGCGTGCGCAATCCCAGACGACGTCAGATTCTCACGAGCAAAGTTCGCGTCGCCCGTCAGCACCAGGGCCAGCCCGCCACGTTTGCATCAGAGACACACTCCCGACGATGGAGAGATAGACCCTCGGCGGCCCAAAGCTGCGATGTGGATGTAATCGAGAACAGCTATTCGGATGCTCCTCAGAGATTACATTGTGATCACTGCGGGCATCCACCCATCTGACCCCCGTCGTTCAGGCCTATTTGTACCCTTTTTTTTTGCATCTACGATCTAAGTAGCCTGAGATCTTTGTTTGTGGTCCAGCTTCGCTATTGATTGCCTCCGGCGGCCCTACCGGGGGTCGCCTGCGGCGGGCTGTCCTCGCTGCGCTCGCTCAATATACGCAAAATGCCCGGCATCCAATATTTTCAGCACGGCCAGCGCCAGATACTGGTCCAATGCCTGCCTGCCTGCCTACCTGTCTCAATACAGCAGCAGTATTGAAATATTGAGCAAAAGCCAGGAACGGAAAGGTACTAGGTATATAGCAAAGCCAGACATTAAATGATATTCTAAGCCAATATCGAGTCTAGCAAAAGCCAGCATTAGGTATTCGCCAATGCCAGCACCATTAATGTAGCATCCAAAGAAAAAACCCATTTAGCAAAACCAACGTTCATTCGACCACTCGTTTCCAAGCGCCCCCGGACTCCATTTTGCTCCCGTCACTGCCTTGGCGGACTTGGGCCGCGATGCAAGAGGAACGCTGTAGAGTACCGACGCGCGACCTTTAAGCTTAACCCTCCCCTTCCCACCATCACTGTCTCTCACGCTCTCAACACTGTAAATCCTGAAAAGGGGAGATTGGCAAATCGATCAAGTCGCACGGCACGGCACGGCCCGGGCCAACCCACATGTCCAGAAGCATTCACGTCTCGTTGCCTTCGAAAACCACACACCTGCGTTTCAGCAACAAGTATTCAGGAGAGCACAACGCAGTTGTATTCGATCCATGGTCCAGATCTATCAAAGCCTAGCTCCAAATCCGCTCCCTGTCTTATTACTCTAGTCCTCACTGGTCAAGTTTGCAATCCCAAATGTCCTCGTCGTGGTGGTGCAGATCGACAGTATGACCGATACCTGACACGTCTTTCCCCAGCTGCCGTCTGACCATCTCAGAGGCGGAATTCAAACTCAGTTTGAAAAGACAAGTTTGTCGCTGGAGCCACGGTTGCCCGCGCCTTTGCCAGCACCGGCACCGGCACCGGCCTTGCCGTTGCTGCCTGGAAATACAATCTTGTCCGCAGGCGACTTCGGGCTCGTCTGGCCTTTCGGACGCGCCGGACCGGAGTCGCCGAACCCCAATTCTGGCGAGGCCCTGTCGTTGAAGCCAGCACCGGGGGCCGCGCCGGTGGTGCCGAGCCCCAAAGGTGTCGAGGCCCTGTCGTTGAAGCCAGCACCGGGGGCCGCGCCGGTGGTGCCGAGCCCCAAAGGTGTCGAGGTTCTGTCGTTGAAGCCAGCACCGACTGGGGCTCTCTCCTCTGCAGTTTACGTCAGCATTTCGGTTCACCTTGACCTGGGCCATTCCCCCCTTCCCCACGACTGGCCGGGTTGCTGGATTGAAACGTACCGAGACTGGTCTCTACTGGGGCGGCATTCAGAGCAGAGCCAAAGGCGAGAACGGAGAGGATGACCTGGTAGGTAAACTTCATTTTGTCAAAGGATGTAGAAGAAGACAAAGAATGGGCAATGCAGATGTAGTAGTAGTGGTGATGATGATGATGGTGGAATTATGAAGAAGGCGTTGGAGAGTTGAAGCTGAGACTGTGTGATGAGTTCTATATCAGATCCGTGCTCAAGTGTTGGGACGTAGCAATCCTTTTATGCTTGGTGGCATGGCCATAAAGTAGCAATGGTGATAGTCTTGACAGGCTGCTAGAGACGGAACACCAAGGCATAAACGGCGATGCCGTCCGACTCGAGCTCGGGGTCTGGAGACGATGGAGGCATATTTGCGCTCACGTAGTTTGACGACTTGACTAGCCAGCAAGGGGGAAAAAGACAAGAGAGGTTGAAGCTTGTCGACTTCTTGGTGACTCGTTCAATGGCGGGAGACCCGCGTGGTTCAGCCTTGAACTCGTCCCAGCATGCATTGATCAACGGAGCGACGATACGCAGCCTCGAATCATCCGGATGTCTCAAGCTTCAATGTTTCTTCACTGACACGGAGGCTGAAAGTACAAATCCCCCACTCTCTCCCGGGATTAATCATGGGAAAGAGTCAACACCAATACCCTGCACTTGAACTCGTCTGTGTAGTCTTGAATCAGCTTCGTCTCAGAGAATGAAGGGAGGCTTTCTCGCTCCGACTCACCCTCGTGGTTCATGACTTGTTCTGCTCAGGTCCTGAACTCATGGTTGGAAGTAAATCAGTGAGACATGACTCGATTCGATGGTTTACAATTGCGCAAAGGTGACGCCGGACCCTGTCCACCAAGGCATTAATATAAAAAAAGTTGAGCGGGTGGCAAACCTTTTCCTCTTCCCTACAGCGCCTCGAAAACATACATATCAGTGCAAAGCAGCGCGCGCGCCGTCTCACACGCCGATGAGCTAGCTTGCGAGAAGAATGGGGCACGTGTGTGTCGCAAGGCAGCAAGCATATGGATAGGACATCATCGCATAGAAAGCAAAGCCTGCTGTTGTCAGGCACATTTCCGAAATCCACATCTTCATTCCATCGCCGCTGTCTCAGTTCGTGGCGCAAAACCGAGGGCAGACCAAAAGGGTTGCATGTCGCGCGACCAGTCCGTCCAGGCCTTGTTTCGCATCGCCTCGTGCGACATGCGTTTGGAGAAATCCCGCATCAGACCAAGTCAAACCAGCCCTGTCCTTGCCATTTGCGCAGAGCAACGCCTTGCCCAAAGGAGGGGAAGAAAACGCGTTTTCAGATGAGTTGCTCGAAAGGGCCACACTCGCTCGCTTGTTGCATGACTCCAAGAGAGAGGGAACTGTTCAGCTGCTGGGCTGATGGCTGGGTCTCGCAGCGACTGTCTGATGGAGACTTCTTCTCCAGATTTGAGAATGAAAAGAAGCAAAATTAAAGACAGGAGGCCGGATAGGCAATCAAGCATGAGAAAATGCCTAGAAGGCGAGCCAGTCATCAGGAAATAGCCGTCCGGTGCGGTTTGACATTCGTAACATGATTGCGAGCGATCTGTCCAATCTCCCGCCATGGTCCGATATGATTCGCGTTGAATTGAGATTGATTGCACTCCTTGGTGCCCAGCCGAAGGTTCTTGAAGAAGGGGCAGCCAAACTGTCCTTGTTTCAAAGAGCTCATAAACGCGGCTAAGTAGCGCATGGAGGGTACCGCTGTGCATTGGGCTGCTATTTTTGCCTCGTCGCAGGCTAGCTGGCCGCTCGTCCCTGCGGGACTTTCCAAGGCCAGACCAAAAAGGGAAACTAGTGTAAAAAAAATCATGATATCAAAATCAATATACTGCTAACGGTACCCGTTTCTGCTGCGCACCGGCAGCCAGAGACTCCACGAGCCTCCTTTTGTTCCCCCCTGTCACTTTCCAGCTTCAGCTGCAACGATGCAGGATAACAGCTGCGTCATGAGCTATGATGTCGAACATTGGAATAAAAAGATTCAGGCGGTTTGTATCGCAACAAAGAAAAAGCCTCGTACAAGAAAAAAAAGAAAAAAAAAGAAAGAAAGAAAGAAAACACCCCGAATATGGCGCGCCGCCAAACTATGGGTTGGGTGTCGACTCTCGGCTACCACGAGGTTCCCGCTTGCTGAGGAAGCTCCTCCGTAGATGAGATTTGGGACTGTCAGCTGCGTCCGACTCCGCTGGCTGGAACGTGCTCTTCACTGTGACTGTGCCTTCTCCGATGCTGAGCTCCTTTGCCACACCAGACCCAGTCTCGTCCACGAAGTAGACGTGTTCTCCGAGCTCATCACTGCTTCCGATGAAGTGGTCACCTTTCACCTCAACCTTGAACTGCGCATCGGCACTGCAAGACACCTTGAATGTTTCGTCAAAGGTCCATTGCCCATTCGGTGACTTGAAGTGTTTCGTCTTGCCAATGACTTTTTCTTTGGGCGAAAGCTGCGAAACCACAATGAACAAGTCAGTCGAGGCGGGGAATCCCGACGCCGCAATCACCGTTACAAAGGCCAAGCCTCGGGGACCGCCTCCTGGCGTGACACTGTAGATTGAAGAGGCGCCGATACTTGTCGACCGCGCATGGCCAGCAGAGAGATTTCTGGACGCAACTATGTTTGACGGCCCATCTGCAGCCTCCGAGAGACCAGTGGCCTTCCTCAGCCCAGGTCCGGCAAGCTCTCCGTCGTTGGGCGGCGTCACCAGCGTCGGATGCTCGACATTCTCGGGTATATAGCCATTCTCCCTCTCCTTCTTGCTGCCGAGTATGCCACGCTTCAAGAAAGATGCACCCTTGCCGACGCCGTGACCTACCGCGCCCGCAACCGCCACGCCGCCCTTGATGGGAGCACCAGCAACGCCCGTGACGATTCTGGTGGGAGCACCAAGGCCGGAGAAGGTCGAGGTCCCGTGGATGCTGCGCGTCACATAATCCGGGCGGAAAAGCAACCGCAGCCGTATCGTTCCGGACTTGCCGTCGAGCATGTATCGCGACTCGCTGGCTTTGAAGGGCTCCAACGCATCCAAGTTGATCGTGGCTGCTCCCAGAAAATCCGGCTTGTCCGCGAAATCATAATCATACACGTTGACGACAAAATTGGCCGCGGTCCGTGATGGCACCGCCACCTCAAAGAACTCGTTCCATGTTGGGTTGAGCGTCTTTTTGATAATTTTCGTCTTGTACACTTCTTGGCCGTTGAGCTCAAACTTACAGTACGGGTCGCTTTTGCCGTTGCGGTCGGCTGAGGGCAATTCGACAGCGTCCAAAACATCTATACGGAGCTTGCCCATGTTGTTGATACTTTCGCTGGCGTCTAGGGTCATCTTGATGGGGATGTACTTGAGGCTGACCTTTACCCAGCCGCCTTTGCCTTCGTCTGTCCTCAATTTGAGCATGGTGGGGTTGTTCTATTTGGCAAAAGGTCAGAAAAGACTCAGACGATGTTCATGGGCTGGCCAAGAGCCACCTACCAAACATTGCTTCAGAGTATCCATGGTGTTTCCTGTGAGGTGGGCAAGCGTGTGATCTTTCTCGTCTCCCTTCTTCCGAGCTTTCAGTGTAATGCGGGAGAAGTCGAGCTCGCGAATGACGCAATCACCAATCTCATCGATTTTATGCGTCTTGTTCGGCGCCGTTGAAGAAATGTAAGAGGGATAGGCCATGTCGTCCACCCAAATCTCAAGTCGACTATGGCTTTCTGGCAACTCGGCCTCGAGAAGTCGAAATATCAGCAGTCCACTCTCGTGACGAAGTAGCTCCTCGGGTGTGAGCCGGATCTTTGCAGGACCTTTGGCTTCTAACGATACCCGACCTACGCTCTCAGAATCGCTCTTGTCACCCTTTTCGCCATTGACCTTGGCTTTGTCAAGACTCGCACGGGGCTTGTCCATACTGGCGCTAAATTTCCCTGCCTGTGCGGATCGTTCAGTAGGCGATCGTGGCCCGTTTGCGGAGTGTTCGCTGGTCTTCTTGCCGTTTGCATTTTCGGTGGCATGCTGGTGCTCCTCATCTTCAGGATCCGCTACATTGAGACATGGATAGAAAGAGACAGTATATGTGAGAGTCCCTTTCACAATGCCCTTGCCATGCAAACGTAGACCTTCGGTGCGAAGTGTTCGCTTATCGTTGACGAGATATTCACCAGTCTCATCCTGTTGAACATAATCTCCAGTGAAGAGCTCCACGAGACCCAAGCTACGGTCTTTGCCCATCTTCTCGGCGTCCATCACCTCCAGGGTCAGCCGATCCCGAGGTGAATGTATTGGAACGTACAAGACCTCGTCCCATTCGGGGTTCAGATCATTTTTAAACGTCACAGTTCGAGCTTTGTCGATACCAGAGAGGAGGACGCGCACATAAGGGTCAGACTTGCCAAACGACTCAAAGTTTCGCAGGTCCTGTGCCTTGTGGAAGTGCAGACGCATGACTCCAATTGGTGTCGAATAACCTCCTGAGCCGATAACGCCGGAGATGGCTACCGGCCGCCACTGCGCCATCATCTTTACACGACCAGTCTGGGCGCCGGACAGCTGGTACCATTCTTTGCCTTGCGCCATGCAATCCAGCATTTCGTCGAGCTTGATTTGATACTTGCCCACGTCCGGATCACTAATCAGGCCCCGATCGTCTTTGATGGTGACACCCAGCTTCGCTTTGCGTCTGTCCGTAATGAGAATTTCCTTGGATCCATTGTCCCATATTGGGTTGTTCGTACGTTTCAGGACCTTGGTCTGGTGAACTGTCTTGCCGTTCAGGAACATGACAGCATACGGGTTCAGATGGCCGACTAGGCTCTTCGTCCCATCCAGATCCTTGGCTTGTTCGACCGTGAAACGGAGGATGCCTTGATTGGAATCTGGCGGCGGTTCAATTTTGCCATCGGGCAAGGTCTGATGTTCGAGAACGGGGAAAAAGCGCAAATCACAAGATACGACACCGCGCGCTTTGCCGTCGCCAATGACCTCGAGCCGTTCATTTTCGAGCACATGGACTTCTTCAAGTTCCTCCAGGCGAAACGTTGCGACACCAAGTTCCTTCGATTTTCGAAATTCATTCTTGTCAAACACTTGAATATCGAGAGTATCGTTAAAAGACGTGACGATGAGGTAGTGGGTTTCGTTCCACCTGGGGTTGGTATTGTCTGGGATAGTTTTGGTGCGCGCCAGCTCCTGGCGGCGACTGAAGCTGATTGATGCGTATGGGTCCACAGTCCCGGCGAAGTTGTCCGTGTTCTTCAGGCCTTGAGCACCGTGCAGAGTGAGGGCAAGTACCCCGACTGCCTGGTCCACGGGAGTACCAGCAAGCATCTTTGCAATTTCGATGGGGAAGACATTTGGTGCGTACATCATGGGTGAGAGGTTGCCATGAATTTGCTCCAGGATGAATCTCTCGAGACCAGGGATGAAGTTGATATCAAAGCCAAAGTTGTCGCCTCCGAGAGGCTTGCACACATAGTCAATCTTGGGCCGTTCGAGGAAGCACATTTCCACCCTTTCCACGTGAGGAAAAGGAATCTGCAACTTGATCTTGAGCCTCATGATGCCAGAAAACGCCATGTCCTCGACAATAACGTCGAGGCCCTTGCTGATCATGGCCTTTCCTATGCGGATTTCGAGTACGACTTTGGGGTTGATCTTATTTTTGACTTGGCGAGCAGTCATGTCGGCCGTGTCATTGGGCGTGAAGCTGAACTTCCAGTCCATGAGGACGATGTCGTCTTCGGTTTTGGGATACGTCTTGACGTGTTCCATGCGGGGAGGTTTCGAGCCGAGTGTAAATGTCTTGAGCTTCAGACTATCGAGGAAAGCAGGTGTCGCGGAGCTCAAGACCTGGTCGACGGAATTAATGATAGTCTGGGCCAGCACGGGCTGATAGATGGGCCAGAACTTGACCATGAATGAGTTGATCCACTCCAACGATTCGTTGTCGCTCTCCAATCTTTTCATCGCGAGCTCTCGGGTGATGTCGTCGCGGAAATTTCGCCTTACGCGCCGCAACGATGTCCGGTAGTAGGTCGCGCAGAAAGCCATGATGATCGTGACCCAGGCAAGGCCACCGCCAAAAACCGCGACTAGCCATGATGAAATACAGGCCAGGATGATTATAGCGGCGTTGTGATACCAATCTGAAAGAAAAAGGCAACAAGTGTCAGCGCGGCGTCCTGAAAAGCAAAAGGACGTCCACAACGACAGAACCTACCGCCATACAGGTTTGGAGGCAGCCTTCCCTCGAGCCATGTGGCATGATCAAGGAGGCTCTCAGCCTCAATGGCGCCGCCTCCCCAGCCAAACTTTGGAGCCCATCCGGTGCGCGAGTACGGAGCTTCGTGAGCACCAGGGTCCATGCCCGTGAGGTCCTTGCCGCCATCCGCCGTCTTGGCGACATCAAGAACACCAGCTTTGCTAGGCTCGGGGAGGTCTTCATCGGGCCCGGTGCCATCGTCAACGTCGGTAATGATGGCGGCACCGGCCTCGCGTCGGCTTCTTTGAAGCTCGGGAGGTATTGCCTATTGTGAAGAAGTCGCGGACGGCGACGGTGATTAGAAGGTAGACCAAAGAAAAAAGGTACTCGACGGGCGCCGCCTGCCGTGGCAGAGCTCCCGGCGCGGATTGGTCAACTTACAGCTCGAGCCTGAGCTCGTTTCTGTTCAGGAGTGGCGTCAGGATCGAAAGTGAATGCAGCGACGCCGGCGTTCTTGGACTGCTCGACCATCTGCCTCTGGGCATCGTCCGCGGTGACGGAGCTCTCTGGATTCCGGGCAGCCTCGATGGCGCCCTGCTGCTTGAGCTCTTGAGCCTCCGATGCCGACATGTTGCCGGCCACAGACACCAGGGCAATGCTGCAGGAGGAGGAGTTCGCGGGAAGGGAGGAAGCGCGCTCAATTGGGGCAGGGAGGCTGTGTGAGCAACATGCGAAGCTCCGAGAGGCGCCACGGCATTCAGCTTGCTTGTCGTGTACTCCGTAAATGGGTTAGATGAATTACGGTGGACCAGACGAGATGATGACGTGGGGAATGATTCTAGCCAAGCTCGGCCTCGGCCTGGTGGAGGACGAGCTGCGACACTTCAGCCCAAATAAAACAAAAAGACCAAAAAGAACCGAAAGCCAATGTCACGGCGGCGCGTTTCAGCAGAGGATGCGCGCCCTGTGGATACGTCCCAATGGTTGCTGCTTCAGGAACAAAGGACGACGACGACGCCAGAACGGGAAGTCTAAATGAAAGAAATGGGGACGCCGAGGGGACTTGGATTTATGGACACAGAGAGCACACAAGAAAAGAGGGCGGCCAGCTGGATCGATACTGATAACACTGCCGTTGGGAAAAGCTGTTTGTGGCTGGCACCAACCACGCCCTTTGCCTCTTTTGTGTAGGCCGAACGGGAGCGACGAGACGAGACCGGGATGAGGGGGGGGGCGGGACGAGATGATCGGATTTTGCGGGAGCGCTGGCGCATGGCACGCTGGGAAAAGCGAATGGGCGACTCGCCGATCAAGTTTGTTTCAAGCAGAGGTCATGACATGTGCGTAAAGTAGGAACAGCCAACCCGTCGAATATCGACACTGGGCTGCTCGCACGACGGCTCCTTCCCGATGCCATTCCAGGTGTGTTGCACCTTCCTCGGTGCCGGTCGGTGTTGTCCAGGTCTCTCCAATGATCCTGGCTCCGCTGGACCCCGGCCACGTTACGCAAAGATCCAACTGTCCGCGCAAGCACGTTCCCATGCAGCCAGGCAGGGAGCACGGTCACGGTTTGGGAGGGTTGGCTCGATAACCTCTAAGCCACTCACGATCGACAGCCACCACGCCCATCTGTCGAGCTGCCAGACGTATCACCTCATCCAGCATTATCATCTCCACGGCTCCACATCGCACCTGCAGCATGTTCTCCTCTATTGGAAATCAAATGAGTTCCACAGATTGTCACGGGGCTACTTTGGTCCAGTCCTGGTCCGTGCTGGTCCTGTCCAAGCTTTTGCCGCTATCGTTTGTCACACAGCAGCGAAAACACTGCATAATCGCATTGTTGCACCAAACGTCTTCTTTCTAGCAAAGCACCACGCCTGGCAGGAGCGCTATGACCAGTAGCCCCGGGGTGGCAGGGGTTCCACGTTCGTCCGTGATGGACAGTGACAATCATCTGAAACGGCCTCCTCGGTTAAGGTCTGCCAAGCAAGTACATACCGAGCAGCCATGGTGCGACTCGTTGGGAAATTGAGGACGTACAGATCATGTCGTGTCGCATGCAATTACCTTTCAAATTCCTCAGTCAGCTCGGCCGGTCACGATGCCACTGAAGCGTCACCCACAAGAACATGCCGCCATGAAGAAGGCTTTACCGTCAAATGTGACATTTTGCTTGTGTACCTGAGCGACCAACTCGTAACTCATGTAGAGACCGTCTCACCCGTTTGAGATTGACTGAGCCACGGCGAGACCTCGTCACCATGCAAGAGACATTCGATGCCATGTCCAAGACAACAGACTGTAATAAGCTCGCTATGCTGAGCCCATCTCATCGCAAAGACGCAAAATCTATATAGCAGACAAATGCAGGGAGACAAAGATGAGCTCCGTCGAACTTTCGCCAACGCTGTCGCTGATGAGATGAGATGCTTACAAAGGAGAGAAAGTAGTTCCACCGGAGGTATGCTATGCAATAGAGACCCTGCCGCCTGCTCAAAATCCAAAACCATCGTGCTGGTGTACAGGGCACCGGCCCGGGTGGTTGATGAACCATGCGGAAATGCAAGACTTGTGAAAACGACAAAGACACTCCAGCCTTGCCATGCCGACTCCGACAGTAAATTCCTCCAGACAAATCGTACATTCTGCGTCATCAACGCAGTCCTTTTCCGTCGCGGCGTACACGTACATGCCTGTGCGCCGTGGTGCCATTTCTTGGCCCTCCCGCCGCAGGGAACTGCCGTACGCGCTGTGAGCCTGGATGCAAGAGGTGATGTGAGCCTCTCGGAGTGACTCGGAGTCGGGCAAGGACCTGGCTGGAAGCTCCTGATGACAGACAGGGCATTCGTCCTCCTCGCGGATGGGCGGCGGGGGCGGCGGCAGAGCGCGCTGACGAGAAGACGAGGCGAAATCGAGGTCACGCGCGTGTATAGCCGCAGCTTGTCGACTCCTCGCGCGTGACGAGCGACCGTGGGTGTCGTTCAAGCGTGCGAGCAGCCCCGCGTACGCTTCCTCACGAGAGTACGGGGCACTCATACCGTGGCCGGAAGCTGTTTGAGGGGCCGTCGCTTGAACAACTGGATTCTGGGCGTCGTCAGCAACTTTGCAGCGGTGGGCATGAACGATGATTGCCATGGACTTACCATGGTGATACTTCTGGCCCTAGCATACTGATGCTGCTCATGATGGGCTCTGTCTACGCCAGAATAGTGAGCACCATCTCGATTCGGAGAAACCACAGCACCGTGTGAACTGTCCAGGCTGCTGTGGGACCTGCCATGGGAGAGCGATAAGGTTCCTCTGCTCATGGTCCTCGGGCTTTCCGGGGGCGCCGTGTTTGGATCTGGAACGCACGGATTACAAAGCCGCACGCGTTCACCCCCGGGCAAGCCGTTCACATCAGAATACCCAGAGCCAAGACTGTCGACGAGGGCTCCAGCCGCCGTCGAATCGTCAATTCCAGGCGGACGTACGATATACTGATGCGGTATAATGATCCTGTGAGGGGAACAGGCAGAGCAGACCACCCGACCGCATTTCCTGCCAAAAGGTGAGCATTCGGTCGAGGCGTCAATTTGGAAGGCCGTGAAATCCAAATCCTACCTGCAGTGGTGCTTGCGCACGAAAAAGCTGAATTGAGTATTACATATGGGACAATATGTGACCTCGGCATCCGGCTGCCACCTGGGAAGTAGGTACGCCGCAGGGATCAGATCTGCGCCCGTCATGCGGCTCATCTGAGCTTCCCGTGAGTTGCTGCCTCTGGATTCCACACGCTGGGAGTCGGAATCTGTGTGCCGCGAGCCACTTGGTGCAGGACGTTGCGACGGACGGCGAGATGCCAGCTGCGTGTGTTGCATCGTGTCGTCGGTATGGGCGCGTCGATTGGCGCCACTCGTTCGCTCCGTGTCGCCTTGTCGTGTGCTGTCATGAACTGAGCCTCCTTGCTGTTCGGTCGGAGCAGTCAATGGCGAGACGTTGGGAAGGGTGGCTCGGTTGACTTGATATTCTGCCGCACTTCGCAAATCGGAATCCGCGACATGGGTGACAGAAAACCGCGTGTTGCCGTGCATCGCACCACCGCTAGACTGTCGAGTCGGCTCTTGCGAGCTGTTTGTGCGGCGCAAGTCGCTACGTTGGCCGGCTGTACTCGAACCACCTGCGCTCTCGGTTGATACTGGCAGAGATGTTCGCCGAGGAGAGTCGCGGTGTGGTGTGATCGACGAAGCACCCTTGCTACTGTACGTAGAGTCCTTACCGAGACTTTGCGAAGAAGCAGGCCCACGGTGTGCGTCGCCGACAGAGGGTCGAGAGTCATTTCCGCTGTCAGGCCCTGGAGCCTGTCGAGGGCGGAAAGCCAAATTTTGACTTTCCAGAGGGTACTCATTTGAACCAAGAGCTGCGGACACCGGTCGACTCACTTCGGCAGACTCTATCCAGCCTTCATCGGGGCCGCGACTTGACCCTCCCTGAGGATTCGACATGTTGAGACATTAGGACTGGCCTGGCAGCTGTCTGGGATTGCCTGGCCGGTTGCAGTGCGAGAGACCGGCTGTCGTGTGAAGGTTGATCAGGATCATGTAGCCCCGAGTCGCAGACATGCCGGGGCCAAAGTCCGTCGGCCCCGCCCGAGCTTTTGTTTGCTGCGTCGGAGGGGAGGATGAAGATTTGATCGGATCGGAGATTCCAGGCCGTGTGCAGCAGGCGAGCCTCGGACTGGGCGTTGAGCGCAACCGAGATGTCGTTCAGCCGATCTTTGCTGAGATGCGTCTCTGGCGAAGGCTGGAAGAGAAAGCGGACGGGAGAAGGGGTTGATACCTGGGCTGTGAGGCTGCTGTCGCGGGATCGCGCATCAGGCTGAGGAGAAGAAGGGTAGCGACGGCACACGATCACATCACCCTTGAGTTGGTCACGTACAGATGGCTGGCTGGGGTCAAGTGGACAAAAATGCCACTGCTAGGGTGCGTCTGGCACGTAGTTGTAATTCTATGTCGTTACTTGTTGGCACCGTAGCGTTAGGCTTATCAGGGCCGGCCCCGGGGCTTATCGGCCTCAGCGTCAGAGGGCTGGCTGGTGAATGCCAGCTCCGGTCACTGACCCACATCGAATCCAGATCCCGGGTGAGCCTGCAGGCATTCGAGCCGGCGTGACAACTGCTGTCTTGCCACCAGAGGTCTGAGACCCGGACTCATTCTGCGGATTACATATGCCGGTGGTAGTGCTTCAAGTCTCATGGTCGCCAGACACTGGCTAGCAACCGTCTCCTCTGCCAGTTGACTGCTTCGCTGAACAGATGGGCCCTCTGCTTCCTGAGGAACTGTCAGGTCGCCTCGCACCCCTGGACAAGACTATGGTACCATTTGCGGATCGAAAAACAGAGGAAAGTGGAAGAGCGTCAACGCAGCGCCGTGTATCTGCAGAGCCCAATCATCGCTTGTAGTGGGAGGTCTTCCAGGACGGCCATCCCAAAGGCAGCCCCAGACCAACGCCGGGTCGAATGAGCATCTTTGATCACTGTCGGTCCAAGAAAAGGGCAGCATCACGTGCTGATCCTGTGACGCCTGCTGCACATCGCAGTACGTACTTACCCTATTGCAACAAAGAAATAGTGTGCAGTCCCTGTGTGGGCAAACTGCGCTCTGCAGCTGCTCAGGGTTCCACCAAAAGCGCTCAAATGGCGGCGAAAATAGACCTTTTGACAACCACTCGATGTGCGGGAAAGAATGTGGAACACTTTGAAGTTCTTCGATGGGAGGCGAGGAACGTGTCTTTCGTCATCTGGGATTACGTTTGCTGGCAGACCTCGAACGAATTGTAGCCTCCCAATCCAGGAGGCTAGCTCGCATTCCGCCCTGCCTCCTTCACAGCCGCGCAGACACGTAATCATGGAGCAATTTGCTCCTGCGATTGCTGAACCGCCCACCGCCAATCACCAGGCTTCAACATAGACAGCCCACAGTCGACCAAATTCCCCGGCCCCTGTTCATACGTGCGCATAGTGCAGGGGACATAATTGCAAGACGGAATTACCCTTGCCCCACATGCGTGTACAAATCGAGATACAGCATCATCAGTGGCTGGCTTCTTCGAGCAGGACTGCAGACAAGTGGTGACCACCGCGACGAAAATGCCCGTAAACATGTCCCTCTGACGGTGCTACGCTTTGACTGCAAACGCCCTAGTTACTGGTTCACAGCGTGCTGAGAATACCCAGACCTAGGGCCGCGAGGGATTTGAATGGCGCTCTTACAAGAGCCACAGCAGATGCCAGTGATTAGATGGTGATGTCGCTCGGCATTTACTGCACTACTGCATGTCATGGAGACCCTGGCTCGGCTTCGGGCACGTTATTCTTGACGGGTTACGCGCGGCAAGGCCTTGTTCAAGTCCCCGACACCGCGCATCAGGGCTGTGCATATCTGATCCGGTGCATCAGAATCCTTCGTCGTCGTATTACACATACATTGCACAGGAGCGGAGTACGTGCGCATCTAATCATGGGAGTACGGATCAGGCAACTCTGCCCGGGGAGGAGGCTCAGGTTGGTGATCCGAAACCAAAACTCGGGTCATCCGGCGATGACGCATCGCTTTTCGCCGAAAGTGCCTTCATCTGTTGTCAGTCTGGTGTGGGATGGAGAAGGGGTATTTTTCTTCCTGCTTTTCTATATTGCTGTTCAGTAACAGCGCTAGAAGGGGGTCCGAGAAAACATAGGACATTCTTGGCCTCTGAATTCCGTCATCTCGCAGATAAAAAAGAACGCCAGCCGCGCGATACCTCGACTCAAAAAAAGCAGAGAAATTTTTATACCAAACCCAGAGTTCAATATTCTAGTACCCACTATACCAGCTTTCACGGCTCGCGACCTCTTGCGCAATGAGGCCCGATATTCGCGAACTCGATGTCCCTCTCAGCCACTAGTTTTTTTTTTCTAAACTTGTCGACGCCACCCGCTTCCAGAATTGACATGGCAGACCGGCCGGACCGGACGTTTCTTTTTTTTCTTTGCCTTTTCTCCAGCGGCTGAAAGGCAGCCCCGCATGTCTTTGCTCTCGACTGACATGTGCAGCCATCCGTCACGGCGCCATTCGTGACCCTTCCCGTCTGCCGATCCCAGAACTTCCCGTCACGAAACACTGCCCAATCCTGTCGTCCACCGACGACAGCCAATCTTTTTTTGAGCTTGCTGGCTGTCAAGTCGCACAATGACGGGACCGTCTCTGTCTCGAATTCTGGAGCCCCCACGCCCGGTATCAGACGTCCTTGTCCAACCGCCCGACCCTGAGTATGCCAGCTTGCGGTACCAGCATCACGCCGAGGCCCAGCCAATTGCGATGGCCCTTCCCAGCTTCCATTCGTCTTCGCAGCACGACAGTGGCGCGCCGAGGACTCAACAAGCTGCATCGACGGCCATACCGGCAGAGGCATCGACCCAGCGTCCATCTCCCCATCAGACGCACGGGGGCCCCAACCTGTACGCCTGCCGAGATTGCGGCCGTTCCTACTCCAGACCAGAGCACCTCGTGAGACATGTACAGACACATACGCTTGGCCGACGCTTCACGTGCGAAATCTGCCAAAAATCTTTTGCGCGAAGGGACCTCCTGCGACGTCATGTTGCCAACCATGAGAATGATTCCCCGGCCAAAAGACGAAAGGTGACGTCTTCTGCAGGAGCTGGACGTGTCTCCCAGGCCTGCCGGCCATGCGCGGCCGCTAGAGTCAAGTGCGACGACTCAAAGCCCTGCAAACGTTGCGTGAATAAGAACCTAAGCTGTGTATACTCAGAGGTAGGGCCCGCATTCAACCATCAACACAGTCTGACGCCTCCGATTCCTCATGTGACCGTCCATGAAGCTAGCGTTTCTGCAGCGGCAACACCAAAAATGGAGTCTGGCACGTCGTCGTCGCCAGCGTCATACGGCGTGGCGCAATCTGTGCTCAGCAGGCCAGCGTCAGGCACAGATGGCAGTCCCTCAAAGAGCACTCCCTATTCTCAAGCAGGATCATCAAGACCTGATGATGGCCCGCCATCGAGGTCAAAAGTATCCCCTGAGCACGGTCTGTCGAAAGTCTGTAATCGACCAACGAATCGCCTCTTGCTGACTGATATTCAGTTGCTGCAGAGGTCTTTGCGCCAGCCGAAGTGGCAGGCTGTGATGGAGTAGTGAACATGTCTTCCTCGCCCTTCTTTGATTTCTTGAGGGACGTATTGTACGAGCAACCCATGGATCACAGTAAAATTCCAGAAGCGCAGGAAGGCATGCCCATGCTTGGGTTTTGCGACAATGCGAATCTCGATTTGACCGACGTGGATTTTGGCTTGTTGGATCATTGGAATTTGGACGGCATGGCCGATTGGAGCCTGCCCGTACAGGACTTTGACTCTCGCCAGGACTCCGCTGTCGACATGAACGAAATGCGAAGAAAACTTGTCAAGGTTTGGACGGAATCACCTTGGCGTTGGGATCCGAAAGCCAATGACAGCGGTTATCGGGATCAGGGGTATTTCATTGTGCCTTCTCAGGAAACGAGCAGTGCGCAATTTCAGCGCAGCCGAGACAACCTGGCAAGAGTCAGCTCCGAGAAGATGGATCAATCAGGGCGAGACCGCGTCATGGCCATTCTACTCTCGCAATGCCGGGAGCCGGCCGCGACGGACCGCGTCGCATCCTCGTTTCCCACAGTCGATGTGTTGGACACACTGATCCACACTTTCCTAGCAGCCCATTCCTGTCAAGTAGATTCTTGGATTCATTTTCCGACTTTTGCGCTCAAGAAGCAGTGGCCAGAATGGATGGCCATGGCTGCTGCTCACGGTGGCGCAATGATTCCAATTCCCACACTGCGACGGTTCGGCATGGCCGTCATGGAAGCTGTCCGTAAGTCACTTTTTCTCCTTGGTCTCAGTGGTTCGGCAGAGAGTCATAGGAGAGAAAATGTGGCTGATGACCAAGAGCAGGAATCACGATACCAGCCCGGGTATGTTGACACGCATTGCGACGTGATTTAGAAGCTTCTAATCCAGCGATGAGTACTTAGTTTGAGGAACGAAATACGGCTATACAAACGGCCAGTCTTGTGCAGGCCTTGGTCTTGGTACAAGATCTCGGCCTTTGGAGCGGCAACCGTCGAAGGATGGAGATTGCTGAATGCCACCTTGTCATCCCGGTCACGGTATGTTCCCTCAGGGTTTCGTCGAGGCAAAACGCGCTTGCTCTGACGACACGCCCGCTTAGATGATGAGGTATCGTGGAAGGTTTCAGAGGACCAAGTATCCGCTGATGCACGTCGAAGCATCAGATGAGGGTGAAGTTCTGCAACAGAAATGGAGGTCGTGGGTTGAACGTGAGCAATGGAAAAGGTTTGTCGACGACGATGTGAAGGTCGAAATTGTCTTTACTGATTGCAGTCGTCATCCCCTAGACTGGTATTTCATTGTCATTTGCGCGAGGCGCAAATATCGATGACGACGCTGACCAATCCTTGTCTGTCTTATTCGGAACTCACACTGCCTCTGCCAGAGGCACGCGAGCTCTGGTTCGCACGCAGCGCAGAAGAGTGGAAGAGGGAGTACATGGCCAGAAACGCTGGTCAGCTGAAGCGCCCTCCTTCGCTGGCTGACTTGCTCCATGATGTGCATCTCTTGACGCAGAGTCATGCGCGTTTGGATGTGCAATTCTCGGTGTACATTCTTCTGTGCGGCTTCTGGGCCATGATCCTCGAATATCGACAGCTCAGCTCTGTGCACAAGTGTCGGACGCACACGAGCAGTCTCGGGGCCAATCACGGCCTGTTGCTCAACTCCCGTCACCAGCAGCTGGTCAAGGATCTTCAAAGTTTTCAGCTAATGGCGGGAGAATGGGAGGCCATGTCTGCCAGGGAGCACCTGCTTTTCCATCTGCTGATGATGAACCTACATGTCTCGATTGACGACGTACAGCTTTTCCTCGGCAAAGAAGGCGAGGACCAAGCTCGGAGGGTATATCCCACGTTGCAGCAATGGATCACGAGCAGCGAAGCGCGCTCGGCTGTGTGGCATGCGTCACAGGTTCTACACCACGCCCAACATTTCCCCCCCGGGCACCTCAAGGACTTTCACGCGGTGGCCGTGCACCACGCGGCCATCACGCTGTGGACGTTTGGAGTGGTCACCCAGGCAAACCGGCGAGAGTATCTATCTTCACTGTACGGCGCTGCGGTCGTGTATCTGGACGGCGCGGACCTGCTTGCTGTGGACAGATTCATTGAATTTGAACGAGGCCGGCCACTTATCAGAGGCCCGGCGACACAAGGGGCGGCAGGGACACAGGAAGTGCCGCTACATGACCCCCGGGCGTGTATGGATGCGGCACAAGCCATTCTGCGTGCCAACTTCATAATGCAAGGGCTGAAGGGTATCCCCCCTATTGTGGAAAATCTCATCCAGCTGATCGAGCAGCTCGGCAGTGCGGCATGGGCAGTTGGGCTGGCGTAGAAAGGAGGAGGCACTTCTGATAGGAACCTGCCTCTCGAAGTGCTTGAGGATGACGTTTCTGTCACCTCGTCGCCGGCGGTGAATCACAGCTAAACCCAGTCCGTTACATGGGCAGTCGATTCGAAGCGATAGCCAGGCATCCAATCTCCCAATGCACAAACGCCGAGTTCTAAAATAGAGAGCAGGGAGCCGGATGCCCGGTCCTGACCGCTGATATTCATTCCTAGCAATGACACAGGGAGGTAAACTGAGTGGCCCCTGCCATGCCTATAAAATGACACCTCCAAGACCACCACGAGCGCGCTTTTCTTCGGTCCATGCATCTCATGCAACGGGCAAAGAGACAATAGGTGGCTCTCTCAACTCCCTCCACCCCAAGGCTACCAGATCGTCCCTCATCGGCCGCCGCGCCCCTTTACCGACCATGGTTCGCCTTTGCGCAAAGTGCGCCTATCCGGTGGAAGACCCATTCGCCGTCGCCAGCAGCAGCTCGAGGACTACTTCGGCGACCCTGTGTGGACCTTGTACCCGAACCCGCGACCATGGGCCTTCCAGAATGTCTACACCCCGGGCGGGCAGTTCTTCCGCGTCACATCGGTCAAGCTATACGGGGAGTTCCCGGTCGACCTCGAGGGCCACGGGCCGATCCGGAGCCGACAGATACGACGACAACTACGATGACTGTCCGAGGACGGGCGGCTCCTCCTCCTCCTCGCGTCTTTCGAGCCAAACTAGCAGCTCTAGGTCGACGACCAGGACCGTGACGGGCCCTTCCTCTTCTGCCTCGTACCGTTCGAGCCAGACTGGAGGCTCCAGATCGACTAGTCAGGCATCAAGTCAATCCCGTTCCGCGGATCTTGCAATGGTTCCGTACTCTTCCCAGTCTGCAAGCCCCAGATCGACTGGTCAGACATCGAGTCAATCACGTTCCACGAATCATGTAAGGGTCCCGCGCTCTTGCCAGGGCGACAACCGCCGCGAGTCTGGCGGGGGCCCCCTGGCACTACGCGCAGATACCATGAGTGTGATGGAGAACCCGGCGGCCTACAATGGCAGCAGACTCAACAAAGGCAATTTCGTGGCAGGGAGTGTTCTTTTCGCAGAAGGTAGTTTCCGCCTCGTTTACAAGACGTTTTACCGTTCCGGACCGTGCAAGGGCCAAAAAGCCGTCCGTAAAACACTCAAGAGCGGCACTGTTTTCTCAGCTCAGCCGTACGAAGTCGATCTCCAAACTAGTGCAAAAGCCCTAACCTTCATCGACGCCTTCAACAATGCGGGCCTCATTGACGAGCGAATCAAGATCAACGTGCCCGAAGTGTGGAAAGCGGTGGGCCATTTCAATGAGAGAGGAGAGCCGATGAGATCCATTGTCGAGCCCTTCATCGAGGGCTACGAAAAGTTCAACAGCAACTCCGGGTGGACCGACGTGTCGACCGGGTGGGGGCAGGCCATGCAGGCCCTCAGCCACTTTAGCTACCACGTCTCTGGCGGGGAGTGTCTGCTGTGCGACCTGCAGGGCGGCGTATACGAGCGCGAGATCATCCTCACTGATCCCGTCGTCCTGTCGCGCGACGGCAGGTTTGGCGTGACTGATCTCGGGCCGGACGGGATCCAGACTTTCTTTGCGCACCATCGGTGCAACAGGTATTGCGATCCAAGATGGGCCCGGCCCCGTGGGGTCGAAATCATCCGCCGCAGCCGGGGCACGACCGCGATGTCGAACAACAGGTCTTTGGCTTAGTGAGCTTGACGCGGGGGGTCAACGGCCAGGGAGTAGTAATTAGCGCTCCTTGTCGACGCCGGCGAGAGTGTCTGTCTGTTTGTGGGTGCGTGTGGGTGCGCGGCCTGGGGGCATACCAGATTGTGACCTGGAACGTGGGCGGAATGGCGGTGGTGAGCGGGAGCACTGATCTGATCTGATGTTGATGGGGGCAAGATTGGTATTGATGTCGGCTTGTTGGCTGGATTTAGAGGTTCAGACATGTACTTGGTATGTCTGAGCTGGAGGAGGAAGTGACGGTTGATGGGCAGCTGTGCAGAACGGTTGTGGCGAGTCGGCTGTACCGGATTGTGAGTAAGCCCCCAGAAAGTAAGCGCAAAAGGAAGCAAGCTGCATGGTGCATGCTCAGATGGTGAAATGTGAAGCTCTATCGTGACCCAAAGGCCTTTTCCTTCTTTTTCTCCCCTCCTTCTCCTTCTCCTTCTTCTTCTTCTTCTTCTTCTTCTTCTTCTTCTTCTTCTTCTTCTTCTTCTTCTTCTTCTTCTCCTCTACCTTACTTTCTTTTATTATTATTAGTAGAAGTAATAGTAGGATAAGTAGTATTATTATTTAATCTTCTTCCTCTCCTCCTCCTCCTCCTCCTCTACGAGCCCAGCGAGGGACGCTCTACCCGGTGGACCCACCAGAGCTGATCCCCCGTCTTGGCAGCTCGACACCCCTGACGCCCCCACTTCCGCCCTCGCCCCGGGGCCCGAACCGCCCGACGCAGGGGAGGCTGACCCAGCACAGCAAGGCTGACTTTGACTTGACCGACTGAACCAAACCGGCCAGACGTCATCTTCTCATTTCATCTCATCTCATCCCAACTCACCTTACCTCAGCTCATCTCACTACCATATTTTCTCGTCCCGCGGGGGCTCTTGTTCAGTGTATGATCATGGCCTTTGAGTGGCCGTCACCGCTTGTGGCAGCCACCACGGCCGCCGTCGCGACAGCCTCGCTCATCGTCCTCGCCAAGGTGACGCTCTGGCCGGCCCGGCCCCGCGTCCTCCGCAGCCCGCTCGACAGGCTCCCGCCGGACAAGACGCTCGATGTCGTTTACACGCCCGAGTCGTTTCCGGGGGGGCGGAACGTGGTGACGCCGGTACGTGGACAGCATTCGCTCTCTCTCTCTCTCTCTCTCTCTCTCTCACACACACACACACACACACACACACACATACACTCTCCCCCCTTCTCTCTCTCCCTCTCTCTTTCTCTCTCTGCGTGTGTATTAAAGACTCTAAAATCTCTCTCTATATCTCTTTTTTAGATAGAAGACAAAAAGTGTATTTTAGAAAAAAAAAATAAAAAAAA
>JAPFUF010000448.1:0-19739 GCA_030780645.1 Aschersonia sp. MBC 508 | reverse complement strand
CAGCTGGGCTATGCACGTTGTCACCTCTCCCCCCTTGTTCGTCATCGTTGCCCAGAGTCGATAGAGTGGTGCATGGGTCCGGATGTCGCAGCCTAGATGGCCATGACTACTGACCAAACCAGTAAGCTGTCGTAGCATCAGAAACTCCCTCGTCGTGACTCTTCTCGCCGGCATACATCTGTTCCTACCCTCCTCTTCCACGATAGTGATGGTGACTTGACGACGACAACGACGACGACGACGACGACGACGACAGCGACGGCTCAAAGACGAGTAAACCCCTGACGTTCCTTTCATTTCAATCTTTCTGCATTCTTCTTTCCCGTTCATTTGCTTCCTTTTCTTCTGCTCTTTACTTTCATTCCCTCTCTGCGTATAGACGACTGCTGCGGTGGGCGTGGCTGCGCCGCGTACTCGCTGCTTGCTTGCTCCGCTATCGCTGATAGCACCAGCCCCTCGGTACCCCTCTATCGTTGCATCAGTGACGCCCGACGCCGTCTCGTCCGGATACTCGTCTGTCTTCCATTGAGAAAACCATCAGAGGGGGAGGAAAGGGACCGATCATTTCACATTTGCATCCGGCTTGCTGTTCCCCTTTCCGCCGAACTCTCTGGGAACCGCGTCGCGAAGCGGGCAGACTGCTTCGCATCTTGAGGGGCCAAACACCGGCTGAATGCCCAGTGCGTGGGCCCCCCCTTCTCCTTCCCCTTCCCCTTCCCTCCCCTTCCTGCTCTGGGCAATTCGCTCAGATTGGTCGCGTCAACGGGGGACAGGGACAGCAGGACTGACGGCTGTTCACAGGCAAGAAGGACAAGAAACATGCAAGAGAAAACGGTGGCATATCGGCGGCGGTGACCAAACAAGCTGCTGCCAAGCTCTCGTGAGTCTTCGCTCCTGCCTGCCCTCCTTCCCCCCCCCTCCGGCAGTCCGCAGTCCGTCTCAGGCTGCTGCCTCGTGACCGCCCCTCCCCCCAAATATCCTCTCTCCGACGTGCATCGCCTGGCTAATCATCGCGGCACCGGTTCGGTCGTCACCCAGCACCAGCAACAGCAGCGGCAGCAACAACGGCAGTGACTACGCTCGCAGCGAGGCCCACGGCAACGCCGCCTCGGACGCCGTGCCGAGTCACGCAAGCTCGGCCGCTTCCTCTCCGTCTGGCAACACGCCAGAGACCAGCCCTCCTCCGGCCGCCGCCATCGTCGACCATGGAAACCACGGCGCTCCCTCGCCGCTTCTCGATGCGCTGTCGACGACTTCGGCATCACCAGACACGGCGCCCAGCCTGACCAACGAATGGGCCAAGTCCGTCATGGCCGGCTCGCCCACCAACCTCATCAGCCTCACCAGCGAGTCCCCGCCCACCCAACCTTCCTCGTACGAGGACTCTGCCAGGCTGCACAACGGCTGGGCCGCTGCGCACCGTCCCTTTATGAGTCCGTCGCCGGCCTCGCCGTCACCGCCGAGTGGCAGCCGCCGACCTCTGAGCTTCCATCTGGACGCACAGCACCTCCAGCAGCACCACCACCACTTCACCGGCGCGCCTCCCAGGTCCACGAGCACGGCTTACCGACGCACCTCGCTGCATTCGCCCTACATAGCGTCCCATCCCCTGGCCGCTCCCAGATATCCGCCTCTCCCTCATCAGCCCCAGTCGCATTTTTATGGTGTCCAGGATCTCGACCTGACCGTGACCCCGCAGTCCGGCATGAAGGCAGGCGATCACGGCTTCTTTTTCGGCTTCGATGAGCTTCCCTCGCGACACGCTTCCGCGGCAAGGGCGGAAAAGGTGGTCTTGGCCGGCTATCAAGGTGGGCTGCAGGTCTACAGCGTCTCCAAGAAGGACACTGTGCTTGTCGGCGGTCTCAGGGGCCTCCGCGGCGGCGTCCACCACGCCAAGATACTTCCCTGGACTGTGGCCGGCGACAAGGCCATCGCGTACCCGCTCGTGGCCGTGGTGGTACATGGTCCTGTGCTGCCCCCGCGGTCGACGGAAGCAGACGCCCGACTCACCACGGCATGTCGTGCCACTCCAGACGATGCCACGGACCCGCGACCCAGCTATGCACAAACGGAGCCCTACCCGCCGCGATCCGCGCCACCACCCATCCAGTCCTACCAGACGTCTGTAGAGGTATACTCGCTCCACACCAATAAGCTGGTCGACGTTCTCCTCGAGACGACCAAGACAGCCATCAACACGGAAGTATCCCTGTCCAGCCCGTTGTTTCATCCCCCTCCTCCCAGCGGCGCCTTCACCATCAAGGCAGATGCCGGCGTCATCGCCGTCTGCTCCGGCGTCACGGGGGAATGCTGGACCTACAAGCAACTTGTCGAGCCTCAAAACGGACACTTGTTTGCCTGCACGGCCAAAGTCTGGACGACGCTTCAGCACAGTCAGCGACCTGCTGACATGGCCGAGGAGGCGGACAAGGTGAGCTCTGCTGCTTCTGCCTCTGTGCCTACTTCCGCCGCGCCCCGATCAGCTCCACAGACGGCCGTTTTCGCCCTGAGCGGACGCTGGATCGCATTCTGCCCAGCGAACCCATCATCACAGACATCGTTGAGGGCACATCTGCCAGTGCCCACGCTTGGCCGAGCGCCCGGAGTCTCGTCCCTGGCTCCGCCCCATCTGCCGGCACCGTCCGCGGCGGTGGATCTGCCCATTGCGGACGGCATGATGAACAAGTTCATGCGCGAGAGGACGCAGGACTTGATCTCGGGCATGAAGTGGGTTGGACAGCAGGGTTTCCAGGCCTGGACTTCCTACTGGAGTCAGCCACCACAGAGTGGGCAGCAGGCGCGATCTCCTCCGGGCCAGTGGACGGGCCCAAGAACTGCTCAGCCGGACGCGTCGACGTTCCCGCCAACCCACGGGGCATCGATTCCGGCCACGGCGGCCACGCCAAAGGATCCCGGCCTGGTTTCCATCGTCGACGTGGAGGCCTTTCCAGTGTCGGCAGCAATCCACCCGCTCGGCACCTTTGCGACACCGCTCGGATGCAGCTTCTTGTCCTTCTCTCCCTCGGCGCTCGCGCTCTTCACGGCCAGCGCCAAGGGCGATGTGCAGACGGTGTGGGATCTGTTTCGCCTCCAGCACACGAATTCTTCGCCACTACAAACGACACTATCTCACCAAGAGTCCATAGGGCCGCACGTGCGACAAATCGCCCAGTTCTCTCGCATGACTGTGGCAAGGATTGTCGAGGTCGCCTGGACTAAGCCCTATGGTGATCGTCTGGCCATGGTCACGGAGAGGGGCACCATACATTTGCTGGACATGCCCTTTAGCTCCTTCATGTGGCCGCCTCCACGGCGCCGCAAGATGGCCAGGAAGCCCAGTGCAGAGGCCTCGGAAACGGCCAGCTCGGCCGTGTCCATCGCATCGGGCGCCCTCGGCGCGGCGTACCAAGCGGCCAGGCCGTTTGTCTCGCGGTCGCGACGCGGCAGCAGCAACAACAACAACAGCAGCAGCAGCAACACCATCTCACCGACGGCCGGCACAACTCTCCGCGATTCGGCCGCCCAAGGAGGGCGCGTCATTGCCGCCAGCATCAGCCACTCCCTGGGTAAAACCGGGACAGCGATCAGTCAGCTGCGGCACACGGGAGAGAATCGGGTCTCTCTGCCATCGAGCAGCACTTCGCCCTCGGTGGCCTGCGTGTCGTGGCTGAGGGGACGGAGGTCTCAGTCTCTGTGCTCTGTAGGAGGAGGCACAATTCGGGTCTTTCCTTGCAAGACCCGAACAGCGTCGTCGGCGCCGGGGAAGAAAGTCTCCCGCGCGAACAAGCACAGGGACATCAAGGTCCCGCTGCTGCCTCACGACGCGTTAGCGCCACTCATCCACCAGCTCATGGAATCGGGGGCAGCAGACGAGTTCCTGGAATTCTCGGAAGCAGAAATGGACACCGGGAACACGATGACCCTCAAGGCATCTCGCGCAGCCGTCGCCGCTGTTGGCCGTGGCGCAGACTCGACGATTCCTCAGGCTGAGATAGAATCCAGCGCGCCGTACCAGCCTTTCCACACGGATCGACGGGTCGCCTTTTGCGAGTACGGCAGAGTGGAATCAACCTCTGTGCTTCTCGCCATGGCGGCCCTCGACAGCAGGCCGGCGGCATCGAGGAAGAAGGGGAAAGCGCAGACTGAAGTATCGTCCCTGGCAGCGCCGGTGGCGAAGGCGTGGGCCTTTGGCCAAGACATGATGGCGGTCAAGCTGGATCCGGGTTTCCCGGCCATGAGCGACGAGGAGTCTCTCGGGCCAGACGACCACATGGCCCTGCCGCAGTCGGCCATGGAGCGGGTGATGCAGTTTGGAGGCTCCGAGCAGATTGTGGTGACGACGCGACGGCGGCGAGGCGCCCGACCGGGCGACGGCGACGGCGACGGCTTCTTTGAGGATGACTGCGAGGTGCTCGACTTTGCCGACCAACGGGTCTGAGCAGAGATGGTGGCGGTGGCGGTGTGTGTGTGTGTGTGTGCCGGTGGCGCAGGCGAGAGCGACGCATACACAATTTCTTTTCTTGGTGTTTGGTCTTGAACTTGTTGGATTAATAGACGAAGCGAGACATGGGACGGCACAAGATATGTCTCTCCTCCTCCAATGGCGAGCGGTAGAACGACGTTTGGGCCGTTTGATGTGCAGTGTGCCAGTGCGGGACGTATGCCTGGACTTGTTTATTGCTGCCGCTGCTGTCATTGTTGTTGTCTGGAGTTTTTTTGCTTTTGCTTGTCTATCTTGTCCTGCTTTCATGTCATGTTGGCTCGACGGTGTTCGACGACTTTACCCCATATAACTGGTTGGCCGCTTCACGTCGGATTGGCTGCTGCTGGATGGACTCGTCGAGTTTACTTTCTATAGCCAGCTGCCTGCTTCCATGTCACGTTGGCTGGACTGGCTCGACGAGTTTTACTTCATACGGCTGGGCGGCTGCTACATGTCACGTTGGCTGGACGGGGTTCGACGAGTTCATATGGTCGGCTGCCTGCTTTCATGTCACATTAGCTGGACGGATTTGTCGAGTTACTTCATGTGGCTGTTCGGCGGCCTCATGCCATGTTGGCGGGACTGGTTCGACGAGTTTATTCCATATGGCTGGCTGGCCGTTTGGTCGGCTGTCGGTGTTTGGGCGCCTGGTTGGCAGGCTTGTGCACTCGCTCTACCTAGACGGCTCGCGGCGCCGAGCGAGTCAACAAGAACAGTAAAACACAATGGCTCTTTGTGCGTGTTTGTGAAGGTGAATGTGCGCTGCTGCTGCTGCTGCTGCGCTGTTGCACTGTTGATGTCCGACAGCGCAGCGAGACGGACCGTGGATGGCGGCCCATGGTGCGGCTCCAGCCTGGATGGCCGTCATTTCTGGCTCGTCACATGCTGCGGCCGCTCGCACATTGACCTGAACCTCTTGATGGTGGTGATGATGATGATGGTGGTGTACCGACCAGCGGTTCATTCAGGCATTGATTGCGTCGATTGCGCCAACGAGCTACCTCTGTCTTGTGTCCCTGGCCGCTGCAGCCGGCACCCAGCTTTTGTTGGAGAGAATCTCGATACAAACACTCTTCTATGGCTACGCACACGAGGAGGGTTGCCTCTTTCTGGGTGTCCATTACTCGTACAGCAAGCAAAGCGGGCCTTTCTCTCCTCGTGGATGCTAGTACATGTGTATAACAAGCAGGTTGCCCTCTTTTAGTGTACAGCAAGAAGATTGCCTCTCTTCTAGGTGCTTCACGCCTCTCGTACAGTAAGCGGTCCGTCCTCTAATCACGTGTACCATTGTATGTGTACAACGAGCACATTGCCCTCCCCGGGTGCCTTGGCTGCTCGTACGGCAAACGGTCCTTTCTCTCCTCCCGGTCCCTTTTTCTTCTTCTTCTTCTTCTTCTTCTTCTTCTTCTCCTTCTTCTCTTCCCAAATGCCATTAACTGCGCACAACAAGACTGCCCCTCTTCCAGGTGCGACGGCTACTCGTACAGGCACGTAGTTGTTTCTCTTCTTTCTTCCGAGCGCCATGGTACGTATACAGCGAGAAGATCAGGCCCCCCTTCCTTTTCACTCCCCGTTTTCCCCTTCCTTTGCTATTGGGTTTTTCTGTTTCCCCCCAACCAAATCAGGTGTTGGCCCTTGTCCTCCTCCTGCTCCTCTTTGCTCGTGCCCAGGTGCGGAACAGAGTGTGGATTTTTTTTTTTTTTCGTCTTCTTAGTTCTTCTTCTTGCCGGCCGCCGCAGACGCCGCAGCCTTCGCCTTGGTCGCCTTCTTCCGATTGCTGCGTATCATGACCATGCCGAGAAACGAGCCGACGACGGCGGACCCCAGCAGCACGAGGATGACGGGGATGCGGATGGCCCATTCGCGCGGCGGGAAGAAGCTCTGCAGGGGGTGGTCGTCGTCCACAAAAGGCTATACACGCGCGCGCGCACGCACAACACCCATCAGCCAACGACCATCGGAAAGGAAAGCAAGCAAGCAAAGAACGAGGGAACGAAACTGAAAGGGAGCACTCCGGTGGCAGCAGCAGCAGCCGGGGCAGCACGTACCATCAGCAGAGTCCATATCGTGTAGTATGTGAAGACGACGGAGGCGGCCACGAGCATGGCGAGGCCGACAAGCTTGTCGATCTAGATCAGACGGAGCGCGTTGGCAGTCAGACCCTCGGAATTGAAGCGCGGGGGGATCCCCGGGATGGAACTGACCATGCTGGGCGCGCGCGTGTCAAAGTATGTGCGTGCGTGTGTGAGTGGGAGTGAGAGTAAGAGGGGGAAGAAGAGGCCGTGGAACGAGCGGCGGGTGGTGAGCGGTGGTTCTGCGAAACTGCCGCTGCTCGCTGCTGAGCTTCTGGTGATGCGGGTGGACAGGTGCCACATACGGCGAACACGCTGGCCCGGAGAACACGCAGAGGGATGGAGGGATGGATGGACGCGGTGGCTTCTGTGGCGGCGGCGCGTGGCGGTGCAGCTTGGCCGTGGTTTGCCTCCGGCGGCCCTACCGGGGGTCGCCTGCGGCGGGCCGTCCTCGCTGCGCTCGAATCACTGCTGCTGCTTGACTTTTCGACCTACTGTAGGTATTTGTTCGTGACCAGGCTTGATGGCTATTTGCCTCCGGCGGCCCTGCCGGGGGTCGCCCGCGGCGGGCCGGCCTCGCTGCGCTCGCGCAACAACCGCTCTGGTCATTGCTCGCTCATTTACCCATTTCGCCATGTTCGCTCGTGCTGAAGGTTGTCTGTGGTGATATGCCTCCTGCGGCCCTACCGGGAGTCGCCTGCGGCGGGCCGGCCTCGCTGCGCTCGCGCAACAACCGCTCTGGTCATTGCTCGCCCATCTACCCGTTTCGCCCATGTTCGCTCGTGCTGAAGGCTGTCTGTGGTGATGTGCCTCCGGCGGGCCGGCCTCGCTGCGCTCGAAGAAAACCGCCTGGATGCTGCTGCCCGCTTGGGAACGGCGCTCGTGCTTGGTCTGAGCTGTGCAGGCTCGCCGGGTGCCGCCGGCAAACCCCAGATGATCCCCAAACATGAAGAGCGATCGTGCGGTAGGCATGTAACAACCCAAGATGGCGGTGACTCGAGCGCAGCGAGGCCGGCCCGCCGCAGGCGACCCCCGGTAGGGCCGCCGGAGGCAAACCACGGCCACGCTGCAGCGGCGAGCTGCGAGCGTGGCACGCACGGCGGGGCGCGGACCTGGAGCCCGTTGGGGGGTCCCGGAGCGCACATCACCACCCGCGACCGACCGTCACACAGGTACTTAGGTAAAGTACTTAAGTAGGTAGGTACTGGCCGGATTGCCCAGACAGCACGTCGTGGAGCTGCACCAGCACCGGCACCAGCACCAGCACCAGGGAGCTGAGACGGCGACACGACACGACACGCGGCGCCGGACAAGCCTGGCAGACCGCCATTACTACCACCGCCCAGTGGCGAGCGCTGCGGAACCACAGCATAAAGTACATTGGACTTAAAAGTACCTACCTACTAGGTACTTAGGTACCCAAGCAGACCTGTTCGGAACCCCCAACGCCAGCATCCCATCGCCAGCTTGCCCCATTTGCGTCCCATCCCGTCCCATCCCGGATCTCGCCCTTTTTTCTCTCCTTCTTTTTTTCCCTTGCGCTCCGCTAGATGATGTATCCCCCGCTGCCCAGACTGCGCCATTCGCGCACGCCCCGCGCCTCCTCCAGCTCGACACACCACCAGAGCACCTCCTTGGCCTTTTCGGCCTGCCCGCTCTCCTCGTAGGCGCGCGCGAGGGCGAACCAGGCGTCCGTGTGGTCCCACCCCGTGCCCAGGCGCGTCAGGCCGGACAGCAGTGTCAGCGCGCGTTCCCGCGCCGCCAGTCGGTCGACGAGGAGCAAACGCGTCGTCTTGTACGGTGCCGGCGACTCGTCCGTGGTGCTCTCGGCAGCTCCCGCCGCGGCGGCGCCCTGCGTCGCCGGCAGCAGCAGAGACGCGCTGAGCGGCGGCCCCAGGCCCAGCGGTGACGACGGCAGCGCGCCCGTGTCGCCCTTGGCCGTCGGCTTTCTCGACCACGAGACGTCGGCTGCCCTCTCGTCGGCGGCGGCGGCGGACCCGTCGAGAGATGGCATCGCCGGGGCAGGCAGGAGCTTCTCGCTGTAGATGTCGAGCAGGATGTTGCAGAGCCCGACCGTGGCAGTGGCGTGGTCCGGAGACTGGGTGAGGGCCGTCTCGAAATCTGCTTTGGCGTTGTACGGCAGCTCCTTGGCCAGGTCCAGATGCCCCAGCTATTTCCCAAACCCCCCCCATGGTCAGTATACACAACACGTGACTGTGACTGAGAACGGTCTTACCTCTGACCATATGTCGCCCCAGAGATCATCGATGCTCCTCCACTGCGCCCAGCCGGCATCTCTCGTCGGATCCGACGAGGCCACGTCCGATTCAATCGACGCGAGCAGCTTCTGTGCCTCGTGCACCGCGGCTCTGCCATCATCTGCTTGACCGGCGCGCCGGTAAAAGCCGGATATGGTGAGCCAGATCTTGATGAGCAGCATCTGCCTGTGGGTCTCCTTCTTCCCTTGCGAGAATTGAACCGGGGGCTGGGGGTTTCGAGAGCCGCTTATCATATCCGCCATCAGCTCGGCAGACTCGCTGGGCTTGGCGCCAGCCGACATGATTGGCGGGAGAGGAGAGAGGGCTTTGCCTCGGTTGATGGATGCGACCCGCGGAGGGGCCACCTTGTTCAGGTTGCTGAAAAAGTCTGGTTGGTCGGTTTCCGTGGATGGTGTGAAGAAGACTTCGCCGTCCACCACGGTGGCTTGGTGGACTGCCGAGCTGGTGCTGGTGATGGACCTGGTTCGGCTGGCGCTGCTGTCGCGCTTCCTGAGGCTGTTCCGTTGCCGCGATCCGCTTCTTTTCTCGTGAGTCGTGGCGCCGCCGCGCGTCGAGGTGCCGGCTTCGACATCACCTTCTCCAGTCACGAGCAGTGCTGGAGCCTGCACGGTCGCTGCAGCCGGTTGAGGACCGTTCGACGTGGCGGGCCTCGATGGCTTCTCACTCGTGTGACTGGTATTGCTGGCGTGCCTGTTGGGCGCCGTCGACCGGTCGACCTTGCCTCCAAAAATACTCCCTCGAATGCTGCGTATTGTGGCCGGCGTCTTTGGTGGTATTGTAGACGGGCTCGGCGAAGAGTCCGGTGCATCCGTCGTCGATGCGGGAGCCGTGACCGTCCCGAACATGCGGGAGAAGAGTGACAAAAGCTCTGAGCTGGCATTGACAGCAGCGTCCGGCCCCTCGACCAGCTCCACCAATGCCAGTTGCGTCATCTTGACTTCCAAAACACTCTCCTTCTCCGAATCCTCCATGTCATCGATCAAGCCTCGAGCAGGCGCTTCCGTGAAGCCATTCGTGTCGGCCGATTTCGCCTGGTCGGCACGAACTTCTGAGCCGCTTCTGCCAAATAGAATAGCCGAGTCCTTGAACTGCTCCATTGCTCCTTCGCAAGCCCGAGATGCCATGTTGTAGTCCTGTCTTGCGCTCATGAGCAGGGCCAGGAGATGCCAGACCGGAATCAGTGCTCGCTCTTGCCAGTGCGATCCGTGGTACAGGCTGTAGGCCTCCTCCTGGCCTTTGTTGGAGAGCAGAGCGGCTCGGACGAGCTCGATGGCCGCCGTGAGCTCACGTCTCTCGGCCAGCAGGAGGGCCAAGCTGAAGAAGCTTTGTATATCTCTGGAGCGGCCGTATTCGGCGGCAAGCGATTTTCGCAGGCACCGAATCGCCTTGGACTGTATTTCTGTTCTCGACGCTGCCTCGTGCGTGATCCTGGACCAGTGGGCGTGCGACAGGCCGATCGCCTGCCAGGCAAGAGCGATAATGTGAGGGGAAACATGCGTTTTTGACCCGTTCCTAATCTCGTCCTCGACATGAGGCGATGCTCCGTTTTCTGCGACTCTCGCCTGGGGTAGTCTAGAGAGCCAGTCCTCAAGCTCGGCTCCCAATTGACGCGCCTTCTCGCCCGCAAGTCGGTGTCCGTAGCGGCAGAGTGCGACTATGGCTTGAGCAATCGTCTCCAGCACAGTTCCGTCATCGTCGAGACTGACTTCCTCGTGGCCCGTCTTCTCCACCCTGGCCTTGCCCTTTTTGACGATTTCCAGGTACGAGTCAAAGGCCTTGAAAGCGAGGTCGAATTCTGCGACAGCGAGATGCGCACTGAATAGCGATCGTAGAATGGAGGTCGAGTGAAATGTACGCGTCGCGGCACTGTACAAAGTCTCGAGCACGTTACGGGTTAAAGCAGTACGACCGCCTGGCCCCAGGTCCTCTTCCCTCCATCCCCGGCCGCACAGAATGACCCAGTTAGCCATGACGCGTTTCACGAAATCTTCGAGCTCCAGGCGACTTTCATCAGCCCTCGGAAAGGTTGTCTCGGAGAGAATGAGCGCCCGGTAGGCGTTCTCGGTTTGCTTGATTTCCAGTCGTAGCTGAGCACGCGGTGGTAAGTCCGGCGGGACCGAGTGAACCTGCCCCGGTGCATAGGGCAGGTCGTTTTCCAGGATGCAGGATAAGGCGTCGTAGTACTCAGACCATATTCGTCGCCGGGGAACAGATCCCTTGAAGCCAGTCCCGCCAGTCACTGGAGCGCCCATGATATCCCAGTACCTTGCCCAAGCTCGGAAGCCAGCGACGGAGTCCGGACTGTCGAGAGAAAGCTCCTCTTTATCGACGGCCTGGCTGGAAAGCATGCAAGTCTCGGTCAGGAACAGCTCAGACCAGTATCGAAGCTGCTTCCGGACGCCATGGCCGCACCAGACTCCTTCCAATGATGGGCTGGCGAGTTTCAGGGCTGCCAGCGCATCGGTCCTCTGGTCATGACGCATCAGGCAGTTAGCTTTGAGGTAGCCAGCCTTGAGGGCGCAGACGTTGGTCCACTCCGAAATCGCGTCCACCCGTTCAGGAGCTATGCCTTCCCCTTCCAGGCTCGCCGGCAAGGTTTCCAGGGCGTCGCTGTATTCGCCGACGACCCAGCACAGCCAGCCCCTGCAGACCTTGGCCTGGAAACGATCCTCGTGGTGAGTGGATTCCGCGCCAATGACGGCCGCCAGCTTGGGAAGACGGTTCGAGACATCGAGTTCCTGCGCCGTTTCGGCGGCAGAGGGTCGGGCGCCGGTGGCAGTCTTTTGCGATATGGCGCATTCCGTCTCGGCAGCCAGGGCCAGGCCTGTGTATGTGCGCAACCGCAGCGTCAGTGTATCGTGTTCTTGGGGACTCGCATATGCCGGCGACGAGAGGCAAGACGGAGAATGGCACGACGTACAGGTCCTGTGCGGAGCATGCTTGCGAACCTTGCGAATCAGCTCGGGCACAGCATCCCAGTTGCCCTCGCAGCGGGCGCTGTTCAGCTGCTCAATGTAGCTCGCAGCTTTCGGCTAGAACGCACGCACGTTGCGGCCCCCGTCAGCTTTCCCGGCTCAACGCGTTGCCAGGTTCGAGTCATCGTCTTCTTACATTCATCCTGCGACCAAGACTGGGAGCTCGACGGGCCTAGAGTTCACGCAGCGCCAGCCGCATGGCGAGAAGTAATCGAAAAGCAAGGAGGCGGGCAGCGACGGAAGCGGATGGGAGGAAAATGGGACGACCGGGTTTGGTTGCGTAGTGGCACGGCGCAACGCGGGCCTGGAAAAAGGAGCGGTTCGAATGTGGAGGCCGAGGGAGCGAGCTGGCAGGCAGGTGGTTTATATTAGGATATGTGTTTACGGTACTATGCGCGCGCCCACACATACACGCTCGCCCAAGGGGAAAGTATCCTGTATGTACGATGATGGCTTCTGAGTCGTCCGCTTGGCCAGTCAGCCCAGCCTCCTCTAAATGTCCCTCCCTTCCGCCATTGGGCTTTTGACAACTTTGTGGCGCGAGCAGTTCAGCTCGTGCCTCGGACTTTGTTGCTTTGCGAGCTCTGTCATTGGCAAAGCCAATCAAGAGGCCACGCGGGGACCCCACTGTGAGGATGGTTCGTTGGGCCCATTTGATCAACCTAGTATGGACAGCCCATCATGTGACGACGCCGCCGCCCAGGTACACCTGCAAGGACCCTTTCCTATCCCGGCGGCAAGGTTTGGGCGGAGTGTGGGAGAAAAAAAAAAAAAAAAAGAGGCTAAGCAGAGCTATGCAGCGTGAGTGAGAAGTCTATGTTGATGAAGCCAAGAATTGATCCGGACTGCTTCACTGCGCGTGCCGGCTGATCATTGGGCTATCATTTGCCTAGGAAAGATAAAAAAAGAAAGAGAAGGGGGAAGAAAAGAGGAAAAAAAGAGTCGCATTGAAAAGCCCTTGGTTGTTGACCGCTCTGAGTGCTATCTACTTACCCAGTCTTGACTCTTCCCTGCGCCGCCAGCCTGCCCACCACTTTCAACGCAGCTCTAGAATAGCATCGCTTTTTCGGCGCCTGGATGTCGTCGCCGGGCCGCTAGAAACTGGCATGGCACCCTCCGCGCCTCCCGACCTCAAGGTGCTCTGCCGCAAAACCAGCCCTTCACGGCACGACTTGCTGCTGCGCGAGCTGCCGCTGCTCCAACAGCACATAGTTCGGTGCCGGGACGTGCTGTCGTCACCTCAGGAGCACAAGCCCAAAGACGGCGGGCACAACCAGAGCGCCCAGCTCGTCCACCAGCTGCGGACCAGCGTGACGACGCTGCTGACCGGCCGGAGTCGCGCCGCCAGGCTTGCTGCGAGCGTGCTCGTCAAGGCTCTCGTCGACGTCGGTGGCCGGGAAATCTTGAAAGACGCGGCACCATGGGTCGATGGGCTCCTGTCTATACTTCAGGTAATTTTTTTTAATTTTCTCTTTTCGAAAACAAGGGCCTCACACCATGGTCAGCCCATGCTAAGGGGGGTCCTTTTGGCTAACCCTGTCGAATAGAAGGGCGACCCTTTCCCGTCAAAAGAGTCGGCCGTCATTACCCTGACACGCGTCTATGCTGCGGTCCAGCCGTATCAGACCCTCGCCCGAGAGATTGCGTCCAAGACCCTCCCCGCATTCATCGCAGCTTGCTTGCAGGTGATCAAGCCGCCAGCCTCCTCGGGCCTACCACCCAACTACCCGTCGGGCATCGCCGAGACCATTTGCGACGCGTTCTCAACGCTCATCCCGCTGTACCCTACCACGTTCAGGACCTTCAACTCACAGATCAGGTCCGCCGTCAGGGGCTGGCTTTCGCCCACGACGTCAGACGAATGCCTTGTCCCTTGCTGCCTGGCACGAGCGGCTCGGAGACTTGTCATCGCTCTTCACTTTGTGGCACCCAAGTCCGGCGGCAGCGAGGAATGGGCCAAGCTCGTGGATCAGCTGCTCACGGAGCTGCATGCCACGGCCGATCAGGTTTTGCGCGCCGTGGATGAGGCCTGGGAAGGCACGTCGGGATACAGCCGGCAAAGGGCCGTGCCGGAGGGCGACGAACCAGGAGGGGGCAACAACGCCAATGACGGCCTGCCTCCCTGGCGCGGGCTATCGTCGGGCGCCGAGCGCTTGACGGGCCTCTTCGTCTATCTGGCTGACTGCCTGAGATACCCGACAAGCGCCCCGGTGGTCGTGCCCGTCGGCGCCCTCATGGACGCCGTCTCGAGAGTATGCCTCGTCGCGCGGCTGAGCCCCAAAACCCAAAGCTGGGACCAGGCGGTGGAAACGAATCCCGCCGTGAGCAGGGAGGAAAAAGAGGAACTGTGGAGCGTCTTGCCAGACATCCATGTATCAGCTCTGGGACTGCTTTCCGCCATGATACATCGATTTCATCACGGCATGGTCCCGCTCGTCTCGGAAGCTTTGGATCACATAGTTCGGGTCTTTAACTCTGGCATCGCGTATGGCAGAATGCGTTCGCTGGGGTACCAGCTTCTGGACGAGCTCTTGCTGCTGGTCGGGCCGACCATGTCGAAGTCTACAATGGTCATGATTGAGCCGCTGGTTGCGGCCTGCTGCCGGGACTTGCAAGAAGACGCAGGCTTCCTGAAACCCGCCCCCAAGCCATCTGCTCCCTCCACCTCCTCCTCCTCCTCCTCCTCCTCCTCCAAGAACAACACCAAGACGAACTCCATCGCGAACGCGGATCTCTTCCTCAAGCCCCAGGCCGCTGCCGACGAGGACGTTGTGTCCCTGGACGCGCATCACCGACGTGCGGCAGGCAAACTGCTGGTTCGTCTCCTGGCGAGCCTGCCTCAGCACCATCTGAAGCCGAGCCTGCGTGGACTCCTCGACAAGACGGCCATTCTGACCAGGAGTCGCGACGCCATGATGGCCAGCGTTCTGAACCCGTACAAGGACCAGCGCGGCCGGATGTATCCGAGCATCATACCGCATCTCTCGCAGCAGTACCCGCACGACCAGGGCGTTGAGGTACTGCGCAGCAATCTCCGCACCACCACCACCAACGTCATCCCCGGCGACGGCAGTGTCTTTTCCACCTTTGCCGAGGTGGAGGCGGAAGAAGCGGAGGATCAAGAGGGCGAGGACTTGGCTGACACTGCCGAGCCGCCCCCGCCAAGCGCTGTCCAGCCAACCATGCGTGACATTCTTCAGCCTGGCAGCACGGTCGATCTCCCCGTCCAGAGCAATCCCTTCGAATCGCAAACGTCGCCGGCAAGCCGGGTTGTCTCCGAGGTCGGGCGCACCGAGGCTGAGGCGCCCAGCAAGCGCAAGCTGGAGGAAGCCGAGGAGGCGCCAGTCAAGCGGCAGTTCACACAGCCGGCCGTGGCCGCTGCTCCCCCTCCAGCGATGCCACCCGTCGCCCCTGACGAGGACGACGACAGTGATGTCAGCGTACATCTAAATATGGAGCTGGATGACGACGAAGACGACGACGACGACGACCAAGATGAAGAATAGTATCTTGTCCTCCGTCAGCGCCGTGCCAGGGTCTACGCTGGCCCTTGGTGAGCATGGCTTGGGTGCACAAGGGCTCGCGCGGACACGTCTCAAGAGCTCTCGAAGGAAACAGCGGCTGGCTGGGGGGATGGACCCCAGTACACATAGATCTAACGCCTCTTGTATTACTTTAGGATGAAAAACTTTTGGCTGATCTAGGAACGTTCAAGAAGCACCGCCGGAGGCCGCTCGAGTCATTCCATGTATAACGCCAAAGTACGCCCGTAGTAGCTCACACACAAGGTGCTCAAAAGCCTGCAGCAAAAAAAAAGGAGTACAAATGTAGGAAGGCAGGGGGAAAAGGTGGGTGAACAAGGAGAGCAAAAACAAAGAAGAGGATAGATACGAAGAAGATGAATCAAATCCAACGTGCAAATGCCAAGTGCCCAAAGTGCCTGGGAAGCACTCAGTCCCGTAGCCAAGCCCGCCGCTTCTCCTCCTTTCTCGCCTTCCTCTTCTCCTTGAAGGCCTTGAGCTCCGATTTGGATATGCGCTTGTTGGCCCTCTCCGCTTTCAAGCTGCGTCCGTCGTCGGCGCTCGCCACAGCATCCACGTCAAAGTACGCATTCATCTGTCGCCGCGACTTGGACTCGTCCGAGTGTCTGCCTGGGCCCGCATCCGCGGACTGGAAGTGTCCCGTGAAGCGGTTGAAGCCGGCCGAAGCAGCGTACCCATCATCATCCTCCTGCTGCTGCTGCGCCAGGGAAGCGACTCCAGCGGCGGGCTGCACCACCTCCTCGTCGTCTTGCTTGTATTTCTGGGCGTACCACGCGTTGGGATCGTAGTCGCCGTGGATGGCGGGATTGTAGCCGCCGACTATCGCTTGATCTGGGATCGGCGGCTTGGCGACGGCGACGGCGGCGGTGGCGGTGTCGTCTGTGGCCGTTCGTGGGTTTTCCCACTGCGTCTTGCCCGTGAAGCGGTTGTAGAAGAACCAGGCCTGCGCGTTGGGATCCCACTGGCAGTCCCAGCCGTCGTCGTCAACGTTGTCGCCACCGCCCTGTTGTGCTGCAGCCTGCTGCGGCACGGGCTCGCCAGGGAGCGGCGGGAGCGCAGCCTCTGCCGCTGCCGCTGCCTTGCCGTCGTCAACCTCGCCCTCTTCAGACCCGTCGTCGTGACTGCTGGCAGCGGCGGTAGGCGATGCGCTGAGCGATGCTCCGGCGGGGGATTCGGATTCGGACGGCGCCTGGGCGGGGGGTGATGCTGTCGAGCGCGTGCTACCCATTGCGAGCTAGGGGGGCCGCAATCTCCATGAACCTTCCAGGGAGGGTAGAAGCAGGGCAAGATGGAAGATCTGTCACGTTACAATGGTGAGCATTCCCAGAGTGCGCATGTGTGTCATGATACGTTGATGATGGACCTCAAGACTTAGCGAATCGTATGAGGTCAACAGTATGGCAATGGCGACTTTGTCTTTTTCTTGATTCTTGATTCTTTGTTTCTCTTTCTTCTTCTCCTGTTTCTTCTTCTTTCTTCCCTCCTTCGTCGTACGTAGATGCTAGCAGAAATGAATGAATCCTCGTTGCTCGATATTGTGCAAGTGCGAAGTGACTGAATTCAGACTTCGATAGAGCGCTTTGGTAGTGCTTCAGAGGGACTGTTTGCAAGGGCTGTTGGCGCAGTTGCAGGGTGACGGAGACTGTGGTGCGGCTTTACGTGGCGGCGCGGGTGCCGGCGGATAATCTTGAATCCGCCCGCGAAGTCTCTCCCTCTCTCTCTCTGCCTGCCTGCGTTGCGAGCTGCGTGCCTGTTGGTGGGGGCCAGCATAGGTCACGAGAGCATTAATGGCCTTGAGAAAGCACTCTTTCCAACACCATGGAGCGGAAGCCAAGAGCTTACGGATGGAGGAAATAACGTTGAACATCCGAATAACGGCATCAGTGGGCAGCACGATCAAGGTGACACTGCAGATCGCAGTCTTTGTCATCATGTTAGCCGTAGAAACACAAGCAGCTTCTTGTCACACCCATCTGTAAACCCTTGTCATCCTGTTGAAGCGTCGTCGGTGGAGGACAGGCATGGCTCGTGCGCCCAAAGGCTCGGGCAGCATCAATTGAACAGCTGCGCTTTCTGTAGTCTGCGACGAGTTTCGAAGCGATAGAGGCGCGATGCAGTGACGCCTCGTCGCTTCGTCGCGAAAATCCGTCAATCGTCATGATGCATCGATCGTGGACCCTTGCCAGCTTCCATCACTTTATCACGGCCTTGACCTTCACCCACGCAACGGGCTCTGCTACCACTACCGTCAAGGACTCGGAATGCGACTGCTACCTGACCAACGGAACCCGGCCAGTCTTCTACGCAAATCACAAGTTTTTTGACTTCAGGAACCTCACACGCTTTGCGGGTGTTCCAGCAATCGTGCCCTCGTCGATCTCTTCGTCGTCGTCATCGACAACGCCGAGCAGTGGCTATTTTTCCAGCGCTGCCTGGACATCGACGTGGCAGATCCAGTCATGGAACAATTCCAAAGGAGGCCGGCTCAAGGGCGATGCGACCGTCTTGAGGGTCAACTCCCCGAACAACATCTACATAGAAACCAGTGACCAGCGCCGGGACAGCACCTACCTGACCATGCGGACCAGCCGCCTCGCCGACTTCCAAACAGCGTCCGAGGTCCAGAGCACGTCGTCCGGATACCGTTTCATCTCGCTGCGGATGCTCGCGCGCACCACGGGCGCCGACGGGGCCGTCTCGGCCGTCTTCACCTACCGCGACGCCCAGAAGCTGAGCGACATCCAAGAAGCCGACATGGAAATCGTCACCCGCGGCCCTCGGGACAAGGTGCAGTACACAAACCAGCCCTCGTATTCGGACGCGGAGACCAGCGCTGGCCATGACCAGGCAGACGTTGCTGCGCACGCCACGAGAAATGCCACCATGCCTTTCAACAAGCAGTGGACGGGTTGGGCAGTGTATAGACTAGACTGGACGCCGGAAAGCAGCATTTGGTACGTTGATGGCCAAGAAATCGCCAGCATTTCGTTCCAGGTGCCGCGTGACCCGGCCAGCATCAATTTTAATTCCTGGGGCGACGGGGGTTCCTGGAGCGGCAATATGAGCATCGGGGCCCAAGCGAGTCTGCAGATTCAATGGATCGAAATCATCTACAACTCCACGGCTGAAAATAGGGCGACAGAAAGTAGGAGGAGGAGGAGCATCAGCACCGCCACCACCGTCACCACTACCGCCACCACTGGCACAAGCTGGCTCGGCTTGCTGCGGGATCGAGCATTGCGGCGCCGTGGTGCCAAGGAGGGTCAGTGCCGCGCCGTGTGTAGCATCGATGAGTCGTCCGAGACAGGAGCTGCGGCCAAGCTTTGGGGCGACAAGAGCTCGGCTGCCGCATGGCTCGTGGTGTTGCCTCAGGCTTGGACCCTGATGAGCATCGTAGGCGTCGTGTCTTGTCTGCTGTAGTCTTCTATACATGAATTGCACTGTTTTGTCCAAAGCTGCATGGTCGGTCATTTTCCGTCTTGTCATCAAACCACCAAGGAACACCGGGCATGCTAGCTAGGCACGGGTCCGGGTATGGGCCGCGGCAATCGCATCTTGTCAGAGATCTGGCTGTGCTCTCCGGGATCTCCGATCTTGGTCTTGCTATGCAAAGCGGTAGCATACGGTGGCGAGAAGGGGAGGTGGAGGGTCGGTAGAGCAATAGCCGAAGCGCCATCGAATTATTTTGCGACGCGAGACGAAAACGCTGCATGATAGATCGCCAGTCAGTGCTCAAAGCCTTGTCCCGGGCACCGCCCGTCCAGGACAGATGCAATGCGACCGCAAACCAACAAGGATGGCATATGGATTTGCCTTGTGCAGCTCCGTGCAGCTCTGGCGCATGCCGCATGTATGCCGAGGCAGGTAGCGCGCCGAAGGATAAAAAGAAAGAAAAAAGTGATGACGGACCGTCTTCTTTCGGAGCCGAACAGTGATCCGGCCATGGAGTGCTGCACGTTAGCCGCTGCAGGTCATGATCACCTACCTAAAGTACTAAGTACCTTGTGCAACACGGTAGTCCAGCCACTAGTCACGCCAAGCCGAGCCGTTCTATCTCGTTTTTCACATGGAATAGCCAGCATGTGATGCGTCTGCGCGCGTACGCATATCACGAAGCTCTCGCTCTCGTACAGATGCTGCGGTACACGACCAATTGAGTGACGGACCTGGGCCAGGGCCACTGCATTGTAGTGTTGTCCGTGGTGCAGGTACACACGTACCTGGGAAGGACAGGCAAGCAAGCAGACGATGGATGACCAGGGCCAGCACGGGCGGAACTGTGGGGGGGCTTGACTAAAGGGGGACTGAAACCCGGGGAAATAAGCGTAGTGGCACAAGAGAAAGCTGAAATGGGCTTGTGCTAGTCCACTTTGAGCCCGTCTTGAGGG
>JAPFUF010000446.1:0-19359 GCA_030780645.1 Aschersonia sp. MBC 508 | reverse complement strand
TCCCACCTAGTGACGGCGGTTGTCTTCGTCGATGCAGGATGCAGCGTGCCACAAAAGCAGTGAAGTTTCAGACGAGATGCACCAATTTTTCGCCCAGGAGCCATCGACCTGTGCGCTCTGCACACATCATCGGAAGCAAGCCGACAGCATGTATCTGTCGATTGGATCGTGAGACCCGCTTTTGCATGCCGAAACGCGTTTTCTACGAAAATTTGGCCTGAATCCTTGTCTGCTCAGATTGATCTAATTATGTAAAACTTCTAATTTAATTATTGTAATGGACTGGCCTTACGGCAACTGCTAGTAAGCGTCAATTTGGAATATCAATAACCTGAAGGGAAAAAGTCTGCAAACTAAGCGGAGCCGGCTCGCGTGGCTTTTTTGCGTGCATGCCCCGAAGTTCTCCCGGTACGGGTCCTGTCAGGACCCGAGCCTCCAGCTCGAGTCCATAACAATTATCACAAAAGCATTATATTAACCGAAATTCAATATCTTAGTTTGATCATAAATCAGAATAGTTTATGATTAATTCATAATGAGTTAATATATAATTTGATTACCTTATTTTATATTGATTAAGTATGTTAGGCGGCGGCTGCCACGGGCGGCGTGTGCTATATAATAGGTTGTAAGCTCCACTACTAGCGCTAAAGGCTAGTATTGGTAGATCTTTTGGTCTATTGGTACGGGCGCTAGCACACCTTCTAGCCGTAACAAAGTATGTTATGGACTCGAGCTGGAGCGGGTCCTGACAGAACCCGTACCGGTAGAACTTCGGGGCATGCACGCATCAAAGCCATACGAGCCGGTTCCGCCGGGCTTGCAGATTTTTCCCCTTAAGGTTGTTGACATCTCACTTGACGCTTACTAGCAGTTGCCGTGAGGCCAGTCCTTTACAAAGCAAACTTTGTAAACTTCAAGGAATATTATTCTACAGGAATACTTTAAATCTTTAACAAAATTTTGAAAGAACACCCATGCAGTCCAGGTCGCCGACCATGCCTGACGGAAGTGTTCGACTGCATCCTCCCTGATAAACTTGCAGTAGAGACCGGAATGCTCTGCTACTTTACTTTTTGTCGGTCTATTTGTCCTACGACGCACCACTCAGGCTTCACTCTGAATCCTGTCGACATTTCCATCTGCGCCAGGAGGTTGATGCCCACCTACATACAGGTAAGACGATTCAGTCATCCGCGTCAGCGTAGCATACGCACACCCGGACATGGATAATATCACCCTCTTCATCCTGGTGGGCAATAGGCGCACGTAGATCTGGAAGTTTTGACGCTACAGAAAACATTGGGAGTGTGGAGAGTCGTTCGTTGTCTAAAGTCAGGCGTGCTAAAGCATTGGAGAGGTCATTGACTTGGTGCGCCATCGTGCCTGCTGTTGAAGGAATTGGACAATCGTCACGGCGGCGCAGAACTGTTTATGAACTATGAATCGAATTCTCAGGTCACTCAGCCTGAAAATCCGTCTTACGGAAAAGAAAATGACTTGGCGCCTATTACCGCGAGAACATCCCAAACAGGCTGCGCGGACAGCAGCCAGAAGGTTCTCGGCAAGCGCCTAGCCGCTCAATGGCCAATCGCTGCAGGTCAAGGGATAGATCGCCCCCTTCCGATGTTCGTTCTTCAAGACGATCCAATGATCTAGTCGCTTTTTTTCGTAAATAATTAATTGCATTATCCATGGTGTACGGGTACCTGTCAATTACTAGCGGGCAAGACTGACGGGAGGTGGAGCTCACGGGTGACCCACACAGGCCCTGCTTTTAGACAGGCGATATGCGGGCAAATTACCGCCCACCCAATATTCCCATCCTGCGTCCATAACAAAACATGCCCTCCTCATCCGTCTTGCATCTTTTCGGCGCCATCTTCAAAGCTTTCAACCCATAGGGCCGCGTAAACGACCGATCTTTTTCTTTGCACTGGATGCAGGCAGGTTGTTGCAAATGTCGATCGCTGGCGCTCCCGAGTCTGCTCTGAACGCCACTGTCCTGCTTGCCTTCGATGCGAACAAGCTCGCTCAGTACTTGGAAACAAGCGCCGACGCCAACGGCAGTTTCGACATCTCGGGTCTCTTCGGGGTAGAAGATCTCTCTGATAATCAGCGGACTAAGCTGGCGGAAAACCTCCGGTAACATGGCTCACGATATGTGTTGCAGTGTCTAGTCCGATGCTAATAACCTTTCCCATTCAGCGACGCTGCGTCCAAGCTCGATGATTCGACTCTCGCGATTGACGTTCTTCTCACACGCTTGGAGGGGATAGCAGCCAAGCAGAACGGCTCTTTTGACCTCCCACGCTCGCCGCCCAGGTCATTCGATTCGACTGATGAAGCTACACCATCACCTATTACCATCATGGACTACGAAAAATCGAGTTATCACGAGCTCGTCCAAGGTGGTGGACATCCTGTCTGCTCACTCAATGACTTGGCGTTCATCCTGAATAAACCCATGATCAGGTATAAACCAGTCGTATCATGGCTCAGCGATCACCCAGACTCTGAGATCGGAAGTGGAGAACTAAAGACACTCTTTTCGAGGCAATTTACACGGTGGTGGGACTTTCGCAAATCGCAGTGGACTAACAGGGGGATCATCGATGATATGGCGGGATTCTCTGACTTCTTCGAGGCGAGCAGCCGTAGATACGAAGCAATGGGTGCGCTTGGAGTCGTATCCGCCCCCTCATTCAGAGAAACAATCCAGCGGCTATGGCGACAGAAACCAGTGTCTCGACAGCTGCCTGGCGAAGAGTTTTCTGTCTACAGAGACGCAGTTGAGAATCGTCTCAGGTCGCATCGTTTCACTCGAAATCCGGACCTGAAAGAGAACCCTTACCAACAGACTAGGTGGACCGACTGGCTTGAATATCTTAACTACGAACAATGGCATCTGGAGAGTTTATCTTCAAGTGTAGAATCTCTAGAAGAACGATTCTATGAGGCATGGAGGAAGCTGCTTCAAGCACAACGGCATTCGTCGGGAAATCCAATGGCATCTAATTCTACGAACAGTGCAAGCGTCCTGACGGCATCAAGGTTCACGCAAACAAGACAACAATATTCAGCGAAAGATTCGGACCTGGCTGTTGAGCTGAGAGCAGCCCGCAGCAGCATCGATGCATTCAATAAGACGATGAACGATTTTATACGAGAGACAGAGCCGTATGTAAATGCGCAGACTGCTGTCTACTACCAAAAACATCGAGTGAAATGGATAATCAAGGAAGCACGTACAATGGAAATCGAGACATCCATGGAAAGCAAGACAATTGAGAAGCCAAAGAGAAAGAGACGAAGCAACGATTGTGAGGTCCCCAAAGCACACTCTAAACGGGCCAAACAGAGTGACAGAAGGTATGGAACTCCAAACACAACACTGAGCACGCCTTCTCCTCGTCGTAGTCTTCGTATTGCACAAGGCGGATTACCACAAACCAGGTCCTAGGTCCATCAACACAGCGATCACGAGGGCAGCGGTATGTCACGACGATGCTTCCGAAGTCCGCGATGGCCCGGAAGAAGTGCAACGAATTTACAAGATCCAAGAAGCCGCATCACGTTGCGTGACCGATCCGTCACAGAGATCTCGAGGCCATCCACACCCTATACATGTACGCCACTCTCGTGTCTATCCCGCGCTCTAAGACCGTGTTTTTACATTATGGTTTCAAATGAGTATCTCGAGCGATTATTAATGAGGAGAACGCTGTTTCATAGGCTACTTATCTGTTTGCTGGCATGTTATATGGATATCTCTAGTGTCGAATGCGAAAGTCTAGTGGGAGAAAACATCAGCCATGAATGGACCTGCGCGATATCTTTCAGTGGAAGTCTGCCTCCAGCTCGAGATGGGTCGGGCATTTATTGCCAGAAATGACAATGCGCACCTTTCTACAGTCGATAGATGTATTCGACTAAAACAGCTCCGCAATCGTACCATGAGGATTAATCGTGGCACATGAGAATAGTTTCTAGCCATAAGCTGCATCTCGATCCAACAATTTTCGAGCAGTAGTTGGGCCACAGAGCTGTCCCTGTTCCGATCGTGCTCGTTCGAGTCCGCTAGCTTTGTCGGCTTTCGTCGCCAGTGCCAGCAGACGATGGGACTTCCGGAAGTCTGAGATCTCCAGTCATGGGCCTCCCTTTACGTCCGAGTTTGACGCGATTCTCGGGGTTTCATGATAAGAAGCAAGTCAATGCCCGTGGTAGAGCTCGCTGTAGATTCTGTACACCGCTTTTCTGTCTCGACTTTCGATACTTCTATAAGTCTTACCAGTCCGGTGCCATGAATTTCTCGAAAGAAGAATCGTTCGCTTTCTTCATGTTCTTCGACTGTGCTCGAGGATTTTGCTTCCCTTCTCCCGACGAAACGTCAGCTGAGCTTGGACATACTCACGAGGTTCAGAATTCCTGGTGCCGCGTCATGCCCAAGAAAAATGGCGTAGCTGCATGAAGTGGTACGCCACTGGCCGTCATTTTATCTCTTGGAGGCGTTGCAATAGTATTTCCCGTTCTGTGTGACGGCGGATGAAATGATAGTCGTCATCTTCTCGCGTGCATGCAAGCTTCATCTCCGTATCTGCAATAACACGCCATGTCTGTCAAGAATAATCCAGGCTTTGCAAAGATCATGAGTGAATGCGACTGATCTGACTGGCCTTTCGTTTGCTTCGGATGAGAAGAAAGCGGGCCTTCCGTCTTTTTGCAAATGCTAGGTGCGCTTTGACTGAAAGCGGACGTGGAAGGGGGCTATTTCATGTGACCACTCATAAATACGTCGTTGGGGCTACGGCTTTTCGAGAACAACATCATTGAACTCAAAGGGGCTTGCAGATTGTATAGTACGACTACGAGACCTTGTATGACTTCTTACGCTGAAGACCCTCTGGACAAGTGCTTCGACGGAAGGAAACATATACACGGTAGAAACCATGATGTACCACCAGATTATCACCTTAGTTCTACGTTTCTTGTTGATCTAGCCATCTTTCTTGGTCGATCGTCGTAGTCTTGAATTGTAATGGTCTGAGGAATCCTCTTTCTCCGTTGGTCCTAGCAGTTCTCCGATGTATGGTTTTGATGTATTGACACGTTTTGGGGCTGAGGTGGCTGTGAGTATAGGTTCGAAAAATTGTGGGATTGATATTGCCGCGTCCTCGTCTGACGGCCAACTCCTCTTACGCATTTCACGTGAGATCTCTGTCTCTCTCTCTCTGTCGTCTCATCGGCTGCAAATACGCCTCCAGTCCAGGCTTCACGGCTCGGGCAGTGTCTTGCGAGATTTGAAAACCGTTCGCGCTGAGTCGGCCGCTTAAGCTGAATCTTGCCAGGGGCCGTTTTTGCTGCTCCTTTTTCTTTCCTGCCCATCTGACTCGCCGCCTGACAATTTCCGTTGTCCCACAGTAGTTCCTGCACGATGCTCTCCTGCTGTAGGAACACAGAAGCGGCTCCAGGCCGACTGGGATGACTGTCAGCTTCCGGAACTTCCGAACACTTTCGTTCATCCACTAAGGAGTGGCATCTTGCGACAAGATTCTCATCATCACATGTTTCCGTCTGCCGTAATAGTGCTTCCCAAGCATACGCACACGGAGGGGCAGCTTGGTTGCCCGGACGAAACGTGGAAGCCTCGGGGCTTCTATTGTCAGCTGTCTCAGCAATTTCCTTGCCAGACATCAATGGTTTCAGGATATTTATAGTGCCTTCGTCATTTTCCTCCTCCGACCCAGCATCGGTAATGTGCTGCAAAATCTTGATCGCCTCGCCGTGACAATAATCTGCCGAGGACCTCTCTTCAGGGTCTTCAACCAGCATGTTATCAAGTAAGAACCAGAGAAGCTCACTGCGTCGCTTTTGGTAGTAGCCTTTGAAATGATTTTGCAGCGCATGTATCCAGGCCACAGAGTCTTGCATCCACGCCTGTTTGTAATATGGAAGCCCACCACACTCCGATGAAGCAATAACGACGCCGAGAGACCATATGTCGACTGCCACGCTGTACGTATCGTTGAATGTGCCCTCGGGATCAGCGACTTTCAGATAAATCTCCGGAGCGGCCCAGTACAGCGAACCACAAAATGTCTTCATGACATCTGATGCTTTGGACAGACCAAAATCTGCAAATTTTACATTGATACCATTTGATCCCCTGTCAACGACCAAAATGTTCTCAGGCTTGATATCACGATGCGCAATAGAAGGTTGTCGACTATGAAGATATTCCAGGGCCGAAGATAATTGGCAAAGAATTTGTGCGTTTTCGAGAGCTGTCAAGTTGAAATGGCTCTCAAGAGAACCTCGGCGTATATATTCGAATTTTAATTCGGGCCAAGGGGAGAAAGTAGCACCTCGAAACTTCACAATGTGATCCTAGAACCGTAAGTCCCCATAGAGTCACGTTCAGAAGTTGAGATGTAGCACTTACATGAGAAATGCTGCCCATAATTGCAGCCTCGACTTTCCAGAACTCTGTACCAACATTGTTGGTTTTGATCAGTTTCTCTAGAGGCCTCTTCACGACATATTCGTCGCCAGTTGTTACGTTCCAGATGTAATTCACTATGCCAAATGTTCCCTGGCCCAGTTTCTGTTTGTAGAGAATGGGCCGGCAGCGCGAGCCAATTGATGGCGTCCTCTGCGCAGAAGGGAGTCTTGTGCCGGTTGCATTCTGGAGAGTGATTGAGGCGAACAGGCAGTCAGGATCCACTGTGCCGAGCCGAAATTTGTTCACCCGCTCGATGTAGTCCGACGATGTGATGTCTCTAGAAGGAACAATTACCTTAAATTGAACCAGGTCTGTCACATTCAGAATTGGTGGTTTACCGTCGGCGATGCTGGGTCCTTGCAGCAGCCAGTCAAATGTCGACAGGCGCTCTCCCTTCTCATTGCTGTATGTAACCTTCGTTCCGCACGTAGAGCCTAGATCTCGGACTATCGGTCGATTTTGATCATCGAAGGTGAAGGCGAGGTGGAAGGCACTGATGCCTGGGATTCCTGAGAACGTCAAGTCGGCTTTCTCATCGCGTCCACCGACTACACCTACTCGACTCCTAGCCCCATCGCTGAATCTCAGAACTAAGCAATCGGTGTTTTCGACAAGCCCACGCTCGACCGGAAGCTCGGTCCCAGCACGTTCTTGTCGGCAAGGAATACGTCGTTGTTCCGGTGTGTCTGGACGGCGAGCTGCGAGCAGTCGTGACTTATTCTCGGGCATAGCGATCGCAAAGGCTGCACCATCAAAACCTTCGCCCTTGTGGGGGTATAAGCGTAGGATGATATCATTGGAGTCTTCCATCTCAAGTGCTGTGCTGAGGCGACGATCTCAACTAAATCGATCTCAACTAAATGAAGTGAGAATAGCTGTCTGCCGTTGCCTGAAGAATGCAGTCAATTTGCCGCTTGATATAAGCAGATCACAGCGCTCATTTAGCTATTTTGAAGAAGGGGAACGCGGTTGGGTTCATCTGACGCTCCATGGGCTGTTATAGTGGCGGCAGACAAGTAGGCAAGGCCATGCTACGGGCCCCAACTTGTCCGTTTGTTGCTGTAAGATCATCCCCTCTGTGGCATTCAGAAATAATTGGCGGCTACAGCGGTATCCCCATGGGCTCGTTGCGACGCAAGTTCAAGGGGTAGAAATGCTTTGGTCGAGTGGGGTTCTTTCTGCAGCCGGGTAGGGGCAAGCGAAGCAACACAAGCGGTTAATGGTTGGCCAAGATGAGTCCAGAGTTCAGGTCTCTGCATGATATGGACGCCGAATACATGCCTCTAGAAGATAGAATATCCAACGATGCATGTTTCGGGAGCACTCAAATATCTGAGTGGATCGCCGAGACGATACTATCAGTCAAATGTAAAGATTTTTCGGATCTGGTTTCGGGACTTGGGGCCATGCCAAAGGGGGCAGAAAAAAATAACCCAAACCGGTGACTCCTAAGTTACCTGGGATTTGGCGCTTGGCAAGCCCCACCTAATGCTCATTGGAAGCTCCCCCCTCACATTGTCTATAACACCTCTCTGATGTAGCAGCTCGTCTATGATGGTATGCACGTTACCAATGAAGATGGGGAGATTAAGCGTAAGGCGTAGTCAAAGTGTACTTTAGTCCCCAATACCATTACCCGCATAAAAAAAAAGCGGCTACGAGATGCCGTACAGAAACTGCAAGCCTAGCGCTATCGACAGAACCGTTCGAGTTTCTGTTCTTCGCGTTGTGCCACTTGGTCTAAAGAGATCCTCCTGAAGAGGTTTAATCGATTGAAACCGCTCGGATCGTCAAGGTTGATCGAATTGATCGAACTGGCCGGTCGGATTGCTATGATGGAGGTTTTGAAAATGAAGGTCGTAGTGCTCTATGGCCTAGTAAAAGTAACTGTTCGAAGAGCTTAGTCGCTGAGCCTGGTCGAAGTCGGCTGCCTTGCGTGCGGGCGGTTTGCAAAACCTCGACTAGCTGGGTCAAAAGGCCAAGAAAATTTATATCATTTACGTTCGCATGAATGCAATTGCTGCCACTTATAACGTGCAGGAGTTTAGCCAACACCGCAAGATCTTGGAGATCAGAGGTGTGTTAGTCACCCAACAGCCACCAGCGGTAAGCAACGTTCGTAGCGATCAATCTTCGTTAGGGATCCGTCAAGAAGTGGGCACACGCTTTTTCCTAGGCTTTGTCCTCCAGGCCATCACTTGTAAACTATCGCTTTCTTTTTTTCATTTATGCTTCCTTAAGCTCAAATCCACCCAATCCGAATAATAGCCCAATGTACCAGTGGTAGTTTCTTACCATCCCGCGTATAGCGAGGTATCTACCTCAAGGAATTGCTACTGTTGCGCTTCACCCTAGAGAGCTTTCCTGCTCGCGTACGTAATAAAGAAGGCGTTACAAACAGCCGCGCCTTCAGCGTGGCGAGACCAGGCTGTAAGGACGGGAAGATGCTTCCCGACGCAGAAAAGTGGGCACACCACAATTCAGCATCATGCAGGGCGTAGATGAGAGAAAAATCAGGGAAAAGAATCTGGTCTGACCGACTAGGCTGCCATGGGCATGGATCGCCCCGTCTCGCGCTGCTCACTTAGGCGGCGAAAGCTCCCCGACACATGATGGGGCTCAAATGCCGGGCACAAGTTTTTGCATCACATGACGTAGTGGCATAGGCACCTTGATCTGCTGTTCCGACGCCCCACGATCACGAGCCCAATCTTGCTATCTGTACTTTTGCTTCAAAGAACGGACGAAGGGATCTAGCCTTTCACGTTTCAAGCGAGTTGCCCTTGAAGGCTGTGTCAGAGAAACTAAAGAACCATGCCGGCATTGACCGAAGTGGCTGAAGTCGCTCTGGTACGTGGGCCCGAACATCGACATTAACTAGGGCTTACTGTGATGCAGGAAGATTGATGGCAGCCTTTCACGACCGCGATTCTAGGCGATCATGAAAGTAGAGCATTTCACGAGTACCCAGCGACCGATAATGAAAGGCAATGCGACTGCGCGACATGCGAAGAGATACTTCTTATAAACCAAGTTGGAACAATTTTGTCAAGAAAGAGTGGAAACGGGAGCACAAAGCTTCCCGCTGGTTTACTGTCGTTGCTCGAATGGGCCAAACACGCTGCTATTAACTATACGCCGTATTTATGAAAGCCATACCGTCAATTCGACCGACGATAATCCGAAAAACAACGATATGCCCAGCATGAATATCGGCAGCCACACGGTCAGTTGTCATCTCTTCGGCATTGATACACCAGAACTGACTTGCTTCGATAGCCTTCAGCATGCCAGAGCCTAACATAGCGGAAATTCTGTCCTTGAGAGCATCTCGAAGATGAAAGTGGTCCGGATGGGGTTAGAGGCATAAGATATACTGGAATGATGCGTGCATATCAGTCATTTCACCCTGAACATCGCAATCAAACAGCGTCTTTAATGACTGTGCATTGAAATAAGTGGTCACTCTGATGAGGCAATCAGGCTTCGACGGATTGAGAGGAATATATGAGGAGACTGCACCACCGATAGCGTAGTCAAGGAGCCGAGAGGATTGAATTACTCGGCGTCTGGGACGCAAGAAGCACCAACAGGGACATTCGTTCCATGAAACGGATGCTCTCGGAGGCTGCTTGTTCACGCGGATCTCGAGCAGCGAAGCAAAAGCTGGCTTTTTCATTAGCTCTGCGCCTCCGGCTACCTGAAGTGGGTAGTATCATACTTTTTTTTAAAAGGCCTCGGCTTCTGATTGTCGCACAACCATTGCGACTCCATCACTGCGCAAGATGCTATTTGCTAGGCGATGGCACGAGTCAGAAGCTCGAGCCACGACCTCGTTGAATATGCCCTTTTCGAGCCTAATCATTGCCTTTTTTTGATAAACAAAGTCCACAGACAATGAAAGGCATAGCCTCGAGCTCTTGAAGAGACCTGAGCCGTGCTATAGTCATCGCATTGTCCGGAATGACATGAACATAGGTGAGAAGAGTTTTGAAACGCTGTATCGCGTTAGGCTCGAATTCACGAAAATCGGGGTCTTCGGCTGCCAAGACCGGTGCTAGATAGGTCAAAGCCTTCATTTTGAGTTGAGCCTCCCCGAGAATCTTGATCGCATCTTCGAGTTGAGATACAGGCAGGTCCTGAGGATTCAAAGAGTGAAGGTCATTGAGGATATCCTTGCTGCTGGTTTGGCAAGAGGGTAAAGGACGTATCAGCGATACGCTTCTAGAATACCCCGCCAATGAATCGGTGTGGATCTTGTGCTTATCTGCTATTCTAGAAGCGGTACAGCCTGGTTCTCTTATCTCCCGCTTGAAAACGACCTTTGCCGAGTATACATGGCGAGATCTGCCTGAATGTCCATGATGTTTACCAGCGACCGTCTGCAAACAGCCGCAACTGGCGATCTCGTGATTGCGCAAATCGCTATGCTACGGCTCCTGGGGGCCAAACAGTAATCAAGCGCTCGACCGAATATCTTTTCGAGACGAACCTCGGTCATTTCTATAATAGGTTCCCAAATCGAGCATTGGGTTGTTAACAACTTAGCCTCTCTTGTGTTCCTGCGAAACAAGTGGGACGATTGACGTCTAAATTATGCCCAGTCCTCCTGGCACAACTAATAGACCATCCGGTGCCCACACGTTTCAGCTTTCCGAAGGGCGACATCGGCAGCACAAACTGATTGGCACGAATCTTCGCCACAGATGCTTAGCATGGGTCGCATACTAGGAAGGCGGAGTGAGCGATCGCTCCTCCTCAGCCGACTCTTCTAGGGGAATTTTGATAGAAATTTCATCACACTCGTGGTTCTTGTGACGATTTTGCACAAAGCGTTGATCGCATCGCTCGGGTCGAGGTAGAGGAAACAGCAAAAATCGCAAGCGCATGCACAGGAACGGAAGCCATGACTCTTTCACCATATCTTGGCTACGGCGAAAGGCAATCTATTTTATACTCATATAAATGTCGGCAAACTTGACGGCAGCTTATGAGGGCTGAAACCTAATTGGCATCTACGGTCGATTATAAATGCCTTGGGTTGCCACGACACAATCTATCTATTACCGGGACCCGCGATCTTAGCCAAAGCCAAGCTTTCATTCCGAACCTGTTTGCTAGTCTTGCTGCGTCAGGGTTTCCCAAAGTCGACCTCGGGTATTGATCCCGAACCTTAACATCGACTTCAAACTTCTTCGTCAACCGTGCTCATTGGATCTGCTTTTCTGTGCTTCCACATTGCGCAGCCAAGCGACGAAGAAGCCGCCCGCGTGAAAGATTTCGAGTCATCCAAAGTATATTTTGTAGTGCATGAACCATGACGAGTCTGCGCACATATTTCTTTTCTTATCGAAACGAAAAGAAAAACGACCGACGAGTAAGCAAAGCAATGAAATAAGCCGTCAGTCACACTTGTCCTGCCGGGACACCATGCTGCGCCGCTTAGTTCGGGTCGAGAGGGTGGTGGTACACAAACCTGTATGGCACGTCAGTGTTAGCCAGACGGTGTAAGGCAACGGTCTAGCGACGTAGACTAGATCCCTAGGACATCCACGTTGGGACGTTTGAAGCCGCAAGGCGGGATGCAGGCGTGTAAGGCGACGGTCCAGTGGTGTTAGGTGATGTTCCAGAGGCCCAGACCCAGCTGTCTTGCCTGGAACAATTTTTTTAAGTACCTAAAGTAGGTACTTCGCTAAGCGCCTAAATCACTCGGGTACTTGAAGTACTTTACTCATTCAGGGGTGCCTTAGTACTTTGGGTAGTGGGGCATGGCCACCCAAGTCGAGCGCCATCTGGCGGTGCGCCAACGCGGTACGCGGTAGCTGATATTACGTGGCTAGCAATGAAGTCGGCTCTAGATCAATTTCCGTTAGCGCGATTAGGCTTGTTTACCTCGTCATCCCCTGTAGTCCACGATTGGTGACGATGTTTGTCCGGTATTTGTACGGCCTCGATGATATTTTATTTGAATGTTTAATCCAAGATGAAAAACATGAGACAGTGTCCGAAGTGTGGCGGCGCTTTTAGCAGAGCATTCATCCGCGAACATTTAGCGTCGCCCCATGAACAATGTCCAAAATGCCCAAAAATTGTCACCGGCGCAAAATTCAAGTCTCACTTCGAAACTTGCGGCAGGCAGACGACATGTGGAAGCCCTTTCGCGTATGTTCGAGACCAGAGGCGACACCAGCAGAGGGCGCACTACACGTGTCGAAATTGCAATCGCAAATTTCTGGTCGCACTCAGGGAGCATCATCGAAGAAACTGTGAAGGTTCTGAGTCAAGTCATGACACGGATACCCTCCCAGCACCTGAGAAATATGGCTCAGGCTTTAAACTCAGTCAAACAATATTTGAAAATCAGGAAAATGCTACAATCGCCTTGCTGAGGGCACGAAGCATGTGCGGAAGATCCATTGCATCACTCAGGGTCGGTTCAAGAGAGCATGAGGATACGCGACTCTATTCTGAAATACTTGACCATGCGACAAATGCCCGGATTCTTACTGCCGCTCAGCATAAGCAAGGAGAGTGGAGAAAGCTGCCCAATGCTTTGATCGTTGCTTCTCAGGAAGAAGCAAGACAGCTTCTAAAAGACAGCCCGCCGTACATTCCGATCATGGTCCCTTGCTGTCTCAACGTCAGTGATACTCCACGACTCGCTCTTGAGGACTATATGCCAGTTCTGATGTCAAGAGAAACTGTGCTTGTTCATGATTTTAGTCTTTCGACCAGGTAATGAAATCGTCTGAGGCAATTTTGCGACTTGATGGAATTGAGAAAGCACCGATAAATATGCTAGATCTTGCAATTTACAAGCAGAATGTAACATCTTATTGCTTGACTGGACTGGCAGATTACAACTTACTCGAAAATGACCTCTAACAGAACGAGAGAGACGCGAGCGCCCAGGGGCGCGAACCCATTTCGACACATTTTCATCTTTTAGCGAGCGCAGGCGCTCTCCACTTGCTACACATAGACCGTGGAGGCGTTTTTACAACAATATTCGTCGAGCACGGCGAAAAACTGTGGACTCTCTGGCCAGGTTTGGGCCTCGATGAGATTCAGGATTTCTGCCGCAGTGATCATCAGGACCGCCTGTATCCTCCCGGGGCAATAAGCATCTTCTTGCAAGCCGGTGATTCTTTGATTCAGCCTCAGGCAACGTTACATGCCCCCTTTTCTCTTAGTAAAGTACTGATAACTGGTACAGTGCTTTATGATAGCCGCCAAGTACTGGCTGCGCTTGTACAGGTTGTGGTCGACCTTAAGCATGACTATGTCACTAATGAGCCTTTCTGGCATGGGTGTGTGGCTGAATAGCACGAATCCTTGAGCTCTGGGGTAAGGAAAGTAAACCTTGGAATTGGGGCAGTCTTTCGGATCTAAATACAGCTCAAACTATCTTCAAAATAGGTGCTAAAGCCTCGTCTGTAGATCTATGCTAACGAGATTTAGGATATTCAGATGCAGTTATCGTATAAGCAGCCGAGTCGAAAGGGACAAAAAAGTCGACCTGATCGTTGAAGCCAGATCGGTCTGGTTCCTGTCATTTACGAGCATCCAAACCTATTGGCCTCGAGTATAATCGAGCTGAACGCCCGAACAGTGCTCTGCGATGTGCTCAGTAGAGGAGATGATAACCATTTGTCATCTGACTAATGTGTTTCGAGAGTAGAAGACAGATCAACGAAAGAAAGACCTTCACATATAAGAAACCACTAAGTCGTTTGTTTGGTACCTCTCGTGTATTCCATGAGATATGCAATCCATTCTTTTGCGGGATCGAACGTGAAGAAGGTGAAAAGAGGTCCGTCTGGACTATTGAAAGCCAGAGTGGTTATACGCGTCGCACTACAGCGACTACTACCAAGGCCTCCGCGTACGAAATATCCCATCGCTCGTCGTATTGGAACTTTCTCGTAGAAAACATCTCGAGGTAACTCCCAGCTCGTGGTGAACCGCACAAAGCTTGGCTGGTCATGAGATTAGATCGATAACATAGATGGCGGAGCAAACTTACAAGGTGAACGGCCGATGTAATAGAGAAAGCATGTTAACTGTCGTCCCGAGATACTCGTTCGGGGGCCCGCCCGACAAATCAAGAACGACTTGCTCGAACGTGGGACTATTCAGCCAATTTGAGGACTTTAGATCAGCAACGTCGTGGACATAACTCTCCTCTGTGATGCAACCTGCGCCTTTATAGGACTTGAGAAGCTGGAACTTATACTCAAGCCGCCGACAAAGCATGGATGTGCCTCGAATCATAGATGAAAGGGAGATTCCCATGATGGCATCAATTTTTAAGGAAGATTAGGATATAACCTAGCGCCTTCTGGCCATGGGAAGGGCCCATTATCTCAATTTTTCCCCACTTAGTCTCGAAATGTCTCTGTGCACCCTCTGGAAACAAGCATTGTCATAGAAGCCGCGCTAAATTTGACTTCACTTAAGATATATATTCAAGACACCAAAATCTTGATTCGAGATACGTAGAATGTCTCTAGTGTAAATGCACTGTGTTGAATAGCTCGAGAATATCAGCGATAACCTTTTCGGTTGTCTCACAACCCTACTACATCATGCACGGGACACCATCCTCTCTCCAACACTCATTCCACTTCGGCTCCAATTATTGCTTGAGACTACATCAAATGCTCCTTCAATCTGTTCAGAGGCTGGCTCCGGAGGGGATAACTGCGCATTTTGTGGGGTAGACTGAGAGATATTAAGCTCAGCGAGTTCAAACGGTGCAGGAACAGCATTCACAAACCTGGAGACATTGCCAGCTCATAGGTGGGTGCTGCCTTGGCAATGGTACCAGTCGCATCGTACGAAATAGTCGGACCGTTGGCTTTGCAACGCATAGAGAAGTGACCACTGGTCATCAACGGCGATAAACTCCTGTGGCGATACTTCAGCCATGAACGGACGCCAACTCGCATTTCTTTTTCAACATGAAGCGACTAAAGATCAAATCGCTAAGAGTCTACCGACCCCCGGTTCTCTTCCAATTGGCTCATATTAACTACAATTTCAGTCATCAAAGTCCGGACATAAGTGCTTAATACAGGTTCATGCGATTGAATCTTGAAGAAGCCTCCCAACAATCGTTATATCTTGGATGTCATTGAAGCAGGCAATCGTATTAGCCACAGGCTGCCGGATTTGTTCATCTTCACAGAGCCAAACATGGACGTAGCCGCGCTGACGCAAACATAACTCTATCTGCCAAGTAATTTTACTGGCAAGGAACAAATTTGCGACGATCTGGTTGCGCGCGATATGGTAGGATTCATCTCATTGTCGCCTTCACTAAAGCATCTACACGAGGCGGTCAGCGACGGCAAAATCCGGTCGGGTCCTCGATCGCGGCTATCAGTCTTCATACAATGTCCTTCTCGCCTCCCTCTTGACACCAATCCTATTCATTGTAACATGAGATTGCCTACTTGCGCATCACACGCTCGGTGTCTGACCATTTCATCCCTTTCTATTTGAAGCTGTCCTACGATTTCTGCGCGTGCGAACTCCCAAGCTTGTCCCATTGCAATGGAGTTTATTATCAGACCTCAAGTACAAAAGGCGCTGAATTTGATTGGTATGGGGGCTTCCAGCATGGTATACGAGGTCAATCACCAAATTGTTTTGAAATGTCGCAAGATATTCCAGCGGCCGGATGGCCCTGCCTCTCCCGAAGAAGCCAGTCATTACGTCGAGGAGTCCCTTTTCCACCTTGATATCATGCGGAGCGAGGCAGCGACCTATCAATTACTAGAGCAATTTCCGCATCCCAACGTAGCTCAGTCGGTCTGTGTGAATGAAGCTGAAGGCATTTACCTACGCCGATACCAACCTTGGTCGCAACCGTGGAAACAACCCCCTTCGGAAAGATACCTTTGTTACGGGGATGTGCTACGTGGATTGACTCATTTGCATGGCCTGAGGATCGCTCATTCGGATCTTCGAATTGAGAATGTGCTTTTAGACATGCAGGGCCGGGCTGTTATCTGTGATTTCAGCGCTTCGTCTCCCTTTGGCCAGGAGAATCCAGCTGTTGCCCTTGTCAACAGTCCCGTGCCGATCAACGGACTCGCCAAACATGTCTCTGAAGCCACCGATATGTTCGCAGCGGCATCTCTTATATTCAAGTGTGAGACCGGGGCGGCTCCTTCGTTAACCGCCAACAATGATGGCACACTCCGCTTGCCCCGAGACTCCACTGGGCACAACGATATTGACTACATTATTCAGACCGCATGGCTTGGGCAATTTTCTTCTTCCAAGAATATGCTTCAAATGGTGGAAAGTCTGGCGGACAAGTTCGGGGCGAGAAGCATCTGTCAGGATGCTCTCTCCATGAATCATTTACGGCAACGTGTGAGGGAGTGGCGAGAAGGACGAATCGAGCGATATGGTAAGCATAGCAGAATTTGTGTAACTTTGAATCAATGAGCTAACATGTTTCAACTACAGGACACGTGGTAGAGGCTCTGCCAAGTGATCAAGACATCAAACAAATCGCCACCAAGTTTGGCATTAGCATCGATCGATAAACCTCTTCGAGTGACCTCGACACGGCAAGGAGCTGCAGTACACATTAACATCTTCTCGCCTCCCGACACGAACGACAAGAAAAGCGCCAACCTAGTGTCCATTAGGTACGCCGGCGCAGCTCGGGCATTTACGTTGACGATTATGGGAGCTGCCCATGAAGGTTTCCGGCCAGGGTTCCGGACAGTTGCTACCGCACGCGTGCGCCTCACGACGATTCTGCTGGTGACCGCACCTGTAGGTTATGGTCGTCACAACGTAAGAGCACATCGTGAGAAAGAATGGTGATTTTTTCGTCTTCAATGACAAATCAACTTGTGTGACTTGAAGAAACGAAGAAAAAGAGTAGAAAGGATGAGGCAACCTTATTTGTATTCATTCATTCGGTTTCTTACCGGTGATAACACGCAGGATACCACCTTTCATAAGCCGGTAGGCAGCAGGTGTTCAAGCTGCCTCTGCAACACATGGTCACCGGACCGTCTGTCAGAAACTTGCCATTATGCTACAGATACCCCATCAGACGAGACCTGAATGCATATCGGGGGTTGCATCGCAGAGGACATTTGTGTCATGAACATTAGCGCGCGCATCGTTGCTGTGACTGCGGGAACTGATGTCATGTCTGACACAGGTTCTGTTTCTGCGCATGCGCTTGAAGATGGGAGAACGGGAATCTTGATGGAACTTGTGGCTTTGATGCGAGCCATTGCTGACCCCATTCAATGTTCAATTCACCAAAATCACCGATCTGAATGATGTCAAAGTGCCTCAAGGACACAACATAGTCTTTGCAGACCCAAAAATTGCGTCTCGGATGAACTCGTGCTGATGAAATTTTGCGCTGCACTAGCGAAGGCCGAATTGTCCTGGGCTATGTGCATGGGCAGGGGGGCTGGACGGCATGTGACATCCGTTAGCCTGGGTTTTGTTTTCCCTTTACTCTTGTCTCAGTCTGCGTCTTTCTGTATCTTCTCTCATCGGGTTCTGAATGGGGTGAGGGAGAAAACAGAATGGCCACCGAGATCTCCATCTGTGCTTCCCCTGTCGGTGTCTTTGTCGGCCAGTGATGATGTAAGAAGCGCGCGTGATTTCAACAGCAGCCTGCATATGTACGGCCTCATGATCTGACCTGTACACTTTTATGAGCCTTGATCCCTGGTCGGAGCTATCATACTACTCAATCATGCAACCCGAGCAGACTGCGCCAAGCAAAATGCGGCGGGCGATGTCAATGAGTGCTGTTCACGAGGGCTATCTTCGGTTCAAAATGCGAAAGTGTCTATTTGGCTAAATGTGACTTCTTTCAATTTTTTTGCGAGATAACACATGGAGTAAAGGGTACGAAATCCTTGTGATTATGGCCATTGGCCCTTTTCCAGGAGAAGCTCGTACGCTTTGCAGCTTCCATCTTTGCGAAGCCAAGAGTTGGATTAGGAATATCTTTCCCACCAACTCTGGGCTTTAGCTCTGCATGTATGAACTTGTACCAGAGACTTTCTCTTTTTAGATTGTATCAGAGAGATACTCGAAGGCCCTTGCTCTTTTCCAAAGAGAAAAGCGATCTATTCTGTCATTATGCGCGAATTATGTAGCGGCATCCGGCGTTTTACTGCTCCTGGAGATCCAAGTTCTCCCTATCTGAGCGAGATAGGCAACTGATCGCTACAAAGCCTACACCGCGATTGTCCCTTGTGCGAGCAACTGCCAAACTTTCCATCTATTGAAAGGCGCAAAGCTCGCATTGAGACACGAGACTAACTCATAATCGCCTTGGCTCCCCACTGGCAATTGCCTCGAGAATTTCTTCATGATGGCCTAGAACAAGAGTTAACAAATAGTGGTCCCAATCTAATAACACACAGTCAGTCTCCCATATCTCACCCCTAGAAGCGATTTGTATAAAGCCTCAGATCCACATGGAAAATCAGAGGCGAATATGTCGATGAGCCAGGCGTAGGACAGCCGCTAAGGACCTTTGACTTTGTGATGGTCTTCAGTGTCCTTGTCCCAGTTTTCGAAGAAACTGCGGTGCTTCTCTTAAGTGCTTCGGATCGTTTCCAGTGATAAATTGACTCCATAAATTGAAATCCTTTCTTTCTTTCATTCTCGAAGTCGAATTGGACTTTCTGCAGCCAATTCTGGCGCCAGTAAGTCGAGAACACGAATCCGAACTGGATATTGATCATTCGCTGATATATCGGTGGCAAACAATCATAACCCTAACCGCCTCCTTCTTGCCCCCAACAATTCTGTTCATCCTGTTGCTGACTTCAACCTCGTGCCACGCTGCCCCC
>JAPFUF010000445.1:0-19918 GCA_030780645.1 Aschersonia sp. MBC 508 | reverse complement strand
CCCCCCCCCCCCCCCCTTCACCGTCCTGCTGCGAAGTCGGAAGAGACCAAGTGGCCTTCTGAGAGCCGTGATCAGAATTCCGAGACACGGGAAGCATTATAAAAGAGATATTGCACATCAAACTTGAGCCTTTGTTTCAAGCAGTTTATCACTGATTTATCGGTATAAATTAGTGGCGAGATTGCGGGCTCCCTGTGGTCTGGGTTTCGACTTAGCGCTGTGTTGTCAAGATGATAAACCTACTTGCATTGAGCGGACATGCTCGATTTTCTCTCTACTTTTTCACCTTTCCTTCTGATGGCCTGATTGGGAGACTTGAAGGAGGATGACACGACAAAGTCCTTTGGTCCAATGCAGTCATCATCGTTGCCTGCGACGTCATCACTGTAAGTGATGCCGCGATGACGGCCAAGTATCTCGGAAACTTTGTTACAATACAGAGCCCAAAAAGTGTGTGTAGTTCGACTTCGCATTCGACTTGCATCCTAGTTCACGGTCTCAACTTGCCTTGACGCTCAAAAAACAACTTTCTTTTCATCTGACCAGCTGAACGCAGTCATGCAGGGCAAGTCGTCGGAATCAGTACAGACGGTCAAGGCCCAGAGTGTCGGAATTGCGCTTACGGTCTCTCGATAGCACATCATTTCGAATATGTCCCGTACCCGGCGAAAAAGCCTCCACATTGGGCAAGAAAACTCAGGTGGGGTGCCCAGGTTACGGTCTGCATAGATTTCTCATGCTGAGGATAGTATTCCCGGTGAGGCGTCACAGCAGCCAAGGACGACAAACGATCACAGAGAACTTGTCCAACGAGATGAGAATCTCCGCGTTGACCACGTCAGCCATGATGGCTTTGGCCAGCGCCGCTATGGCCCGCAAAGACAAGGCCAATGATTGAACGTTCGCCGTGCTTGGCTTTACGGATTAGATGATCGTCCAGACCCGAGCCGACTTTATCGTCAGTCCGGGTCAGCCGTCCGCCCATGTGCACCACGTCTTGGGTGGGAGGGCCTTCAGCATGTCCTCGACGGGCCAGGACTTAATTCATTCCAATTGCACCAGCTCGCTGCTCAAAGGCGACAGCAGCAACTACTGGTTCGCTCGCTATACTTCCGAGAGACCCTAAGACGGGCCTCATTGAAGATGTCAAGATCTTTTACGCCAATGCATGCTACTTGTGGGTGGTTCAAGGAACGATAGCCCACGCTGCGTGTGTCAGGAATGACGCTTGCGTTGCTTCGACAAGACCAAGGTCACAATTCAAGCATTGTCTCTCGACTTGAACGTATTCGTTGGTGATCCTTTCCTCCGAACACCACCAGCGGCCGGGGCCGACGGCAAGCCAGACTTTCAAGAACGTGGGAAGCCTCCCGTCAACTCCGTCCGCTGGACTTGCCCTCGCTCCAATTTTGATCCGCCTGCGTGGCCCAAAAATTCCGATGGTACAATGCACGGCATTGGGAGCATTCACAACAAAGGGGAAGGTATTGGCTTTCCTGATGCCCGTTGCGACGGCAGCTCGTCTCCCCTTCGAGGGGACATTCATTATACTTCTTGCTACGACCCAGCCGCAGGCTTGATAAATTACAAGCAAAACATGGCAATCCCACGGAAAAAGACGGTTACCTGAACTGTCCCACAGGCCGGATGCATGTCCCTCATTTTTCCCTGGAGGTCTACTGGGACACTCCCAAGTTCCAATCCAGATGGATCCCCAGGACAGGACATGCTGAACACGGGAAACCACCGCACGACTGAGCCCCAGTTGAAGGAGCAAGTGACTGGTATCATGAAGAAGTTGCATGGCGACAATCCCATTACCGGCTGGCCCTTTGGTGGTGCCTCCACGACTCCGTCATCAATGAAACGTGGCAAGTCGCAATCTCCAGCCGATCACACAACGCCTCGCAAAAAGCCCAGCCGAGGATCGAGCCACTGCCCAGCCACCACAAGCGACGGCACAAACGTTGACCACAACTATCGCAGCGATCAGCCGAAGCCCTCACCACAACGTGACATTGCCCGCTGTTAATCGGACTGTCGTAGTCACATCGTCTGCAACCCAAGCAATCGACGGTGCGACATCTAATTCTACGCGGACACTGAGCAGCTTCAACTATGTCAGCTGTTTTGCAGGAACTGTAGGCGCACGCTGTACAGTACACTTCCTGTCGAGTTGCGGCCTATGACTAGTCTCAAATGTGTCCACCACTGCAAAACACAAGGCTTTTCTGTGGGTGGAACTCAAATGTGTCCACCACTGCAAAACACAAGGCTTTTCTGTGGGTGGAACAGAGGATCAAGACCGTTGTTATTGCGGACAGGGGCTCGACATCTTGATGGATGAGTCAGCCTGCAACAAGGCGTGCAAAGGCAATCGATCGGAGAACCGTGGCGGTGGCAGTCCGACATCAGCGACTGCGTCACTGAGGAATACCTAAAAGGATGCAGACACTGCCAAGGCTTGACGCCATGCATCTCGTGTCGAAGGCCGCTGGTAGGTGAATTGGCTGTCGTATGCCCTTGGCATTGGACAGTGCAGCTCAGGCCCGCGTGTGCCCGGCGCCATCTGCATGCTCCCTGGTGCCACAAGCGGTCGCTCGGTGGATAATAGCACCTAGGGATTGGCAAGCAAATTCGTGAGGTCACAAAGGACCATCCCATTCAGGGTCCATACGATTAGGAATCAGGCGGTTCATCGGAAGCGCCTTTCTCGACCGTGCGCTGTGATGCAGCTGCTGCCGGGGAAAGAAAAGCCCTGGTCAGGATTTGTATCGGATCATTGTAGCTGAGCTACCAGAGCTCGATTCTTCCCTCACCACTCCTTCGCCCAGGGCGTCGTCACCGGTATCCAGGCACCAGTAAATGGCCTCCCAGCGCCGGTGGACAGGACAATACCCGCTTGTTTGGCCGCTCGTAGACAGGAGCCGACCAGCCGCAGAGCACAGACTGATCAACTTTCATGGGGATTGATGGGAGGTTCATCGTGCCAGTTTGAATGCAACTGTTTCCGATGGGATGCGAACAGCAAGTCGGACCCAACGAGTCGCGAAAGCTGGTTTGCCCTTCGTAACGTGGGGTAGCTCGACATCGAGGGGCAGGTTTGCAGCTTCGAAGCCGCTCTTTTGAATCACGTACGAGTCATCATAGGGGCATGATGTCTGCTAGACAGGCTACCGCGAACATCGAATTTTTGCAATCCATGAACATGAGTCTGGAAGCTGGTATCACGAACATTTAATCACCGTCATGGGCGGTTTAGACAGCAAAAGTGGCCTATTTTGGTCGTGTAGGGTGTGATCCACATCGGGGCTGGTAGACAACCCAGCAGGCGCGCGAGATGCAGCACCTGGGCCAGGATATTAGAGAGGTCGCTGGTCTCGGTCTCGAATGGCAGTACGCCCCGAGATGTAGGAACAAGAAGATACACCGTTTTGAAATCCATGGATAATCTGGTAGACAGTCCACAAGAACCAGATGCTCGTTGGAGCTCCCACACCTCTTGAATCCCTCTCCATGCTCTCGACCCATGGAAAAAATTGAGCTGTTCCACGAGGGGATCATCGTTGCGTTCACGTAGGCGCATTGCGCCGAGCACAAGACCCGCGCCTGGTTGCGCCTTTTCCAAGCCGACTCTTCGCATCAAGCCTAGCCTATCAATGCATCGTCTCGGTGCTGCCGCTCTGGCGCTTTGATGCCTTGGTCGCTATTTTGGGAGCAATCGTCTCCTGCTGAATCTGCGACGAACGTGCGAGTAGCATTAATGAGAGCTATTCTGAGGAACTCGTCTGGGTGGGCTTTCATGCAGCCCCGCTGCGCAAACGCCGGACTGAAGCTCTCTAGATGGCATCGGAAAGGGTCGAGACCTGCTTGGACCATTCCCTGGCCAGCAACAATCTTGCCAGAGACGGCGCATGCGGAGGGTCTCGCGCGATCGCGAGAGCGCATATATGTCTAGCAAAGCATTAGATTCTTGGTATCTGCGAGCCCAGCAAGAAACGTCACTTCGATTGATACCTTGACGTTGCCCTTCGGAGGAAATTCGACGTCACGTTGTGCGCGAAGCTGGTCCCGTCAGTCTACTGGCCGCACAAAGTCTTGACTGGGAAACATGCATCTGATTTTGTTCCGGTATGCGCGCGCGGGTCAACGCCGAGACAGTTCTTTGGAGCCGAGTAATTGCTACGACAGAGAGCGTTGGATGGCCGCCTTCTCGCCTTATATCGAGCCGTGGAGCGGTACGAGGCATCCCTAGCTGGTTCCTGGACTGGCACCTCAGCGTGCGCTAGACGCCGCTTGGCAGCGACCTCCTCTATGCCTTGAATGACTTTCATCAATTCGTCAACAGCTGTGTAATGCTCGACACAGTCCTTAGGATTGATTACTTCGTTTCGTGTGAGTATTCTCCGAGAGCCAGCATCACCCAAGCTGCGACGGCGAATGTCCCTTTCTTGGGTTCCGGCGCGGCGTGCATGTTCAACGGGCGGATTTGGGCTTTGCGGAAAACACAGCTGCTCACTGGGCGGACCTGACTGAGTGTCCGCGCCAGAGTGACTGCGTATCTTGAGTTCATTATGACGCTTGCGGGTGGTGGGCGGTAATGCTAGATTTATCGACGAGGGCCCGTTTTGGTGAGATATCCATGTGCTTTGGCCTTGCGTGACCTGCTCATGGGCACTCGTCGGTGTCATTTGTGATGACACCAAGGGACTTTCCAATACGATAGGAGCGGAAGATGCCATGGACTGACTCCCCTCTATCATAACACCTCCGCCCTGCACAACAGGGGGCGACCCAGCAACCCATCCACCAGGAAAGGCGCCTCGTTGCTCTGATGCATGAACCCAGATCTGCAGCAATGGAAAAGTCGAGGAAGCCATACTGGCGGACGGCTTCCTGAAACAAACAGTGCAAGAGTTGAAGTTGAGCCTGAAGCAAACAGTGTAAGAGTTGAAATCGAGGTGGTAGGAGAAACAAGGATCGGGTTTTCGACATGAGCCACAAGCTACGACCCAAATCTTGGGATCAAGCAAGGTTTACGAAGCACATAAAGACAATCGAAGATAAACATGTCACAAGTGGAGACATTTTGAAGTGCTGATCCGGAAAAACTCCTATCTGTCAAGATTTGAGAGTGCTGCGAGCGATGGAAAGTCAAGAACTCGCATTGGCTATAATGGCGGCAGATCGCTGGTGCGCCTGACTGGGTTGGGCTACTAGCATCCGGGTGATGGATTTTCTTTTTCGTCAGCTCGCAAGTGGAGCGAGGCAGCCGTGAATTGTTTCATTCATATGCCATACAAACGCCCAATGCTGCCAGTCATTCACTTTCCTGCCATTCTGCTCCTGCTACACGATCCCGAATCTAAGCTTATGTCGATCGCAGCACGTTTGGCTGGTACTGTCTTTATATGAGACCTGAACGCTTCGTCCGTGTTGCCAGCCTTCTCCAAAATGAAGTTCTTGACTATGCACTTTACGCCGCAGACAGGGTTTATGCTGTGCTATCGTCGGCGTCCCACCGGGAGGCGGACGGCTTATTTTACAGTCGTTGGGAGGATCAGCGAGCTGGTCTCCTCATCAGGTATAGAGCGCCTGCGTTAATGAAGTGGCAGAAAACGATCGGATGGCGACGGCAAACTCCCCTGGCTTGCAAAGCTTTGACGACAAGCACTATCGGGACGATGAAAGTGATTCGACAGAACGAGCAGAAGAACGCACCACACTGATATGCTGCTGTTTCTTTGTTCAAAGTGATTGCTTCACTACACTACTTCGGAGACGTATCGGAGACTATCACTGCGGTTCACATGCCTTTTGACGGACCTGCTTCGCAACAAATGTGATGAACCATCGTGGCACACACACCCGCTCCATCTTCAAAATGCTGGCCCGTCATAACTCAGCCTTCTCTCTACGAGTCTTCCTCTTTTTGGTTTCGTTTTGTTTTTCATGCTCCGCAGTGCTGATCCCACTGTGATACGGCCACACTAGCCTGCCGGGGGCGATTGACTCAATACCACCATCAATGTTTGGTTCCGCATTGTCCGACGGGCTCATTTTCGAATAGTAGAGCGATCACAGAAGACCTGCCACTTTTAGTGACTAGCAATGTTTGTGATCAGCTGCCGCGAGTCCGGCGTGGATTACCAACAGTGTTGTGGCGTTATTGTCTCATCGCTCTCTCCCACCTTTCTCGGAACGGCGGAGACGGGCGACGCGTGAAAGCTACCAGTCCTCTTCGGGAGCGGTCGTGCGCTTCAGCCTCAACTAGCTTGGGAGCGTGGCAAAGCAACAAGCTATCTAGCGCGCAACCGCCGTTTGTATGTCCAAGAACAAATGACTGGTAATGAGCGATGAGGAAATGGTGAATGATCGAAGCCACCTCTCCGCTAGAGTCTGAATGATGCCAAGCCAGGCCCAGCAATTCGTTCTTCAAACTGCCGCAAAACAGCTCGCAGATTACTACAAGAGCAAGTTCGTAGTTATGAGCACGGCTAGCCATGATATGTAACTCCGCCGATGCGGCATGTGGAATTTGTCAAGATCCGCCGAGCCCAGACAGTGGACGATCTGACGGCGAGGCGTTCTCGCGACAAGCGGCAGATTGCCCCCGGGCCGGTCACGGCTTGCCTGGGTTGGCAATGTCTCTGGTCTATCCTGACCAAGCTGACCTCTTCCTATTCAGCTCCCCTTTGGGAGACTGAGCTACTCAGCCGATCACCAGGATACGTAGCCCCTTGCGTTGCAAGCGTGCTCACACGCAGAGTATGAGTTGAGTCTTAGCAGCAAGTTCTGGGTGCTTTCTCGAACAAAAACCAACACTCTAGCTCAACAAGGCAGCAAACATTCTACTTGCGTTAAAGTAGTGAGCCGGCCAGCACGGGAGCGCGGAAGCGATTTGCGATCGGATCGACACCGACCGCGCTATCCCCCCAAAGGGGACGGCAGAAATGGCTCCTAGGCTTCCCGCCACGATTCCAGTAACTTGAAAGAAGTGTGTGCTATCGACTACTGCAGCTTCATTCTGGGACTGCCATCAGATAAGTCACTTCGTTGCAAGCATCGATACTCATCCCTGCGTTCACGCGTTGTCACGAACGCATACAAGAAACATCACATCAATGGACTGCTACGGTTGAACGCCATCTGTCCAACGCCACTGCCCCAATCACAACGACAGGCCTTTTGTAACGGCGATCGGTCTCTTATGCGGAGCCCATTGATCTTCCCCAGGAGTCACCAAAACGGCAGCCTCAACCCACCATGCGAAAGCGGCGCTGCTTATCGGCCGGCAAGGTAGGTGGGAATAAAAGTGTGAGTCAATGTGACAGATGCATTGTGCGCGACCATGACTGCCTCGGCTTTGAGGCTCGCCGTGTGACCCACAGCCTCCAGATGTCCCAGCCCGTCCAAATCGACGCCAATGGAAACCAGGAAACACAACAATCCCCATGCCACAGTATGAAAATCTCTTGCCACGCTCTGACGATGACGAAGACTTCTCCGTTGTCCGAGGCCCTTGCACACTGTCTGCGTTGTACGGGTCCCGGTCGGAAGTCATTCCTAGAAGAAAAATGGGAGGACAGGAAGAGCACTGAAGACCGGACCATTCCTCTTCATTCAGGTTTATTCTGTCCAATGAAAGTGAGAAGCCAAAAAAGAAAAAAAAAACAAGAAAAAAATGCTGTTGCCAGAAATCTCAAATATGAAAAGAACAAGGGAGTAAAAAAGAAAAATGAAAGTGATGGCATCGAGTCTCATGCGCATTGAACCTCTTGACCATGAACCCAATGGTTTGCTTCCCTGCACAATATCACAGGCTCCCATCAGTTCCAACGCATCCCCATGCCAGATCATTCGCATTGGCAGGTCCCATATATTCTACCTGCTTTCCGTCTCTTGAACCCTGCAGCTTGTATGCGGTCATGATTGAGTCAACGCACTGCCAACATTGCTCATAACAAATGCTGTATCTTTACCATCGGTCTTGGTGTCCCACAGTCTACCCGCGGAGGCCACCAAAACCATGCCAAGACAGGGCGCCGCTGATCTCAAGACCACACGCTCTTTGCGTAAGGGGCGTCAGCGGGCTCAACGTCCAGAAAGTAGTTTCGGTGCTGCGCATCATCACGATCAGCTTGTACACAATGTTGGATCGGTTGCTCGACACAAGCGAGTACGGGCCGCTTGCGAACGGTGCAGAGTGAAAAAGGCAAAGGTACGGTCAACTTTCTTCTCTCCCATTGCCGACGAATGGAGCACAAAATTTGACCATCGTTGTGTCCGATAGTGCGATGCAAAGCTCCCTTGTAAAAGGTGTCAAAATGATGGCATGATCTGCATATCTGGTATACCCCAGAAGGTCAATTATAGACACCTCTCACCGGGGTAAGTTCACGCCATAGAGGCAGACAAGACGAGCTGGAGTCTAAGTAGTATACGCGATCTAGCTACGTCAAAGTGCTCGAAAACACACACTTCACGCTTATCGCAACTGTCCGCAAGCTTTACAGCATGGTACGCGGGTCGGAATCTTGGACCCTAGACAATCCGGAACTCAATGATTGCGGCCTGCCAGCAATACATGACATAGCGCAGAAATTGGATTGTCTTAGCCTGGACGGCAACGTGCGAATGCCCGTTTCTCTAGCGTTTCCTGAAGACCAGACGGGCATGTCCGCACAGGCCCACGAGCTTGAGGATCGACAGACCAATGACGAAGAACGCAAGGAAAGCGATGACTCGGACTATCAGCAGGATGACCATTGTCCGCCATCTCAATCAGACCTGTGCTCTTTCGAGGATTGCAGAAAGATGGCATCCGCAGAAAGCGATAGTCACACATCGTGTTCGCAAAGCAATATCGGAAGCAATGACTTCGTGCTTAGCCCTGTCGTGCCAGGTTCAGACTTAAACGCGGTGTCTGCTTCTCACTGGCCGTCGATGTCCGATACCACAGCGTGGTATTGGCCCCAATTTCCAAGCAGCGGGTCTGCCATACCGTTTTCCCCAGCCGACGTGCCGCAACAAAGTATGAGCTTGTCAGACCAGAGATGCGGCAACTCTGCTGACCTTACTGAGAAATTCGACAGTCTGCATTGCACGCATTGTAGTCTCATGGTGGGTCTGGCAGACCCCAGGATCCACGCGGGCTTCGACAACGCTGACGGTATGCGGATGTGGTGACACGGACCAGCCTGGCATCTGACGAGGCTCGTCACACTTGCCTGTATGTGTGACAAGGTCTCCGATGCACGTATGACTTCCGAGTTGGGGCTCACCGAAGACCTTCAGTTGCGATGGCAGGCTATCGGTATTCCTTGGCCGACGAAACCTCGGCATTTCATCTGGGCCAGTCAGACTTCGCCCATGTTCAACTTGGATCTTCCTCTTCGATTTCATGGCATTCCGCTAGGGAGGCCAGGTCTTCGTCTTGTACAGCAGCGTAGACCGGAACAATATAGAAATAAATTCAATCGGACTGAAGCCTGTCTAGAGCTTCAAATTCTCTGATTGAACGCTGATGCGTCTTGGTCCCAATAGTATGCACGTAGAGTGCGAGACTCCACCAAAATGAACTGGTGACATAGGAAACATGGCCACTGGCGTGTGTGACCGTTCGCAGCAGCGTGAAATTGGGTTCGCCAATCAACGTCAGGCGCTGTCATCCAATTTGTCTCATTATGAAAGCCTGCGGTTACCTCAACGGATTCAAGATCATGTCCAGCCCACAAGGTGCTTCGATTGTTTACGTACAATCACGTTCACTCCCGTGGCTTACTTAAGTGCCTTTTGTGGAGTACTTCCCAGAGTCGAATACCATTGTCCTAGGCCAGATAATCCATTTAGACCGGCGCGAATGATGAACTGTATGGAAGTGAAACGGCACCCTAGCACTGGATGATCGACGACGGAGAGATGTCTTTTTGTGTCACCGAGGTGCGTGGGAATGAGATTTTCTATTTATGACCGCGTGGTCTGTGGTTGAATTCACCCTGAATGGAGGTGAATCCCGGTGATGCGCCGAGTATGCCGCCGTGTCCAAGGGATTGACAAAATATGACCCACTAATGGGGCTCCTGCGGGACTGATCCAGTCTTACCTAGGAGTAGTCTCTTGTAAGCGGCCCGAAGCAGTTCATGCCACATCTCAGCTGTCGCGTACACACGAGGGCGGCCTCTTCGAGCATGCATCATGGGGCTCATATCTGGATACTGTTTTGCTTCTTGATGGACGAGCTAGCAGTGACAGCGCCAGAAAGGCTAGCTTGCCTGAAGGGTGAGACGAAGCTCACGCGGATGGGTCTTGATTTCAAATCGAAGATACGGTGATCAAGTGCAGTGTGCAAGGGCACACGCTGCCCGGGACGATCTCTTTGGGCAATCCGCTCAAAAGCTACCATCTCAAAGGCAACCAGCTCTGACAGCAACACCAGAAGAAAGCTCGAAGAGCCACTTGTTCGAGTGAATGATCAAGGCTAGAACGCTATTGCCGCCTTGCTGCGATGTGTCTCGGACGTCAACGACGAAGGGCAAACAACATAGGCTGACCAGTAAGAGATCTCCACACGTCGTAGCACTCTCGATATGTCCTCAACTTTCTGTGGCAGTCTTGATGGAAGAATTGCGTGAATGGACGCAGCGCTGTCGGATACGGCGCGTTCGTAGCAAACGGAGCCAGCTTTCGCCCGTCCGCACTTCGTCTCAGTCTCCAAACTCCTCTCGCGTCTTGCGCCGAACACGGCGCAGAGAGGGCCAAGTATCCATGGTATCCAGAAAGGCTTCGACGCCACATGCGCGAAGGGCAGGCAACAGGACGGCAGCGCCGTTAGCCTGCTGCCTGGAATTTTGCTGGGGGCCTACCGCGGTCGCCGTTGGGTCTTGCCTGTCACCCGATGTGAGCGGAGTGGCTCTAGCCCGAAACGGTGCTTTTTTTTTTCTTTTTCAGAAAACGCATTATGAAGACGAGGGCTCGGACCGGGCTGTGAATTTTGGTTGCTATTGTGCTCTGGTATCAAGTAATTGATGCATCTTTCATTGCTTTTCCCATCTCTGGATCGGGTATTCTACGTCCTTCAGCCTGCTCCCGAGATGGGATGTACATCGCGTATTTAATTACCATATCGTCGCCCTCCATGCGGTCGACCTTCCGAAATGACTCGGACTATAAGCCACATAAGGCGACAAGAATTGCCTGTGATCCCTTGGCGCACGTTGAGCTTTGGATGGCATGTCGAGAACCGCTACAGTGTGGGTGTATTGTGTTGACGAATGACCGTCGACATGCTCTATTGGTCTAGGATGACAACACTTCTGTATACTATGGATTGATTAGATGATATATCTGCATCACATAGTCTTTGGCTCTTTGTGACGGCTGTTGATCAGAATATCGATAGTCTTGGGTAGGAGAACATCCTTGATGAGGGGTGATAGGGGTACTATTTCCAGAGCACCATTGCCCGACAATCGGTGGAAGAACGACAGGTTCGTTGCCGGATATGGCTCGTCTGCATCTGACGCTACTTCGAGCTTCACTCTGCCGGTACCACGAGCGCTGCATTTGTAAGAGATAGTTCTCTGGCGCTGCGATGGCCTGAAAGCTACAATAAAGGTCCCGACGGTCGCAGTTCTGACATCTCTTATTGTACAAATCGTCAACGCCGCTGCATCGAATCTGGAATGAAAATTAGCACAAAGAGACCTTGATAACAAACGGCCATGGAAAATGCCACACGAAACCTTTCGGGCCTGACAGTTTTGGCACGCAGCTCGGGCTCGCTGACGTTTGCTTACACGCCGGTGACGATACGGAGCGGCTTCGAATATGCATTCCTGTTGTCTTTCGCAGCAGTGGCGGCACGGTTTGTTCTGCGGATTGGGACCGCAGCATCGCATCTGCAGAAAAACTTGTCAGTTCATCGCAGACCCAGTAAGAATGTTCGGATCGAACGCGACATGACGAACCTTGCGATTCCGACAGAAGCGGCAAGCAACGGACGTTCGTCGGATGCAATTCGGTGGTAGCTCATGGCCGACGGAAATGTAATTAGAAGGACGAGAAGGGCCCCCAAATGCGGCCCGAGGAGGCGGGTCCGCCCGCGTATCGTGGAGAAAAGCACCGGGGACGGGAAAGACGGTAGGCGATGTGTGGAGCTGCCACTGCCAACGCGCGTCGTTCCGCTGCCGGGTCGTATCATGCTCCATTTCGACAGAATGCAGCGGACGAACGCCACGTTGACTTCGAGCTGAGACGGACGTAGGCTTTGAAAAGACTGACTGAGTTTGCAGAGCCCTCAAAATGCAAAAGACGCAGGATGGAGGACGCCGCAGACTGTTCGAAGGGCAGACACTCGTGTGGGATACCCAACATTGGCTCCTAGAGACCGACTTCCACGATTTTCACTTGAGCTCAACCACTTCTCCTGACAGGTCGAGGGAGCAAGTGGAAAGGGAAAGAGACTGGGAGCAGTTGGAACAAAGCAGAAAGATAGGGGGCAGATAAATCGAGTTGATTCACGAGCTAGGAATCGGAGCTACTTCCTCGTCGAATACAAGATCGCTGCTTTTTCCTCAAACTATCGACTTCTCTTCCCATACAAGCCAAGTCTGGGAGAGACAATAGCCATCTGAACATCTGAACTTGCTTTTGTGTTTGATATTTCTCCGTCATTGACGGTCATTTTGTTTTGTCTGCCTGCTTGCCGCGCGCGACGTCAGGCCTTTCTTACCTTCTCCTAGCGTTTCGCTCGGTCTTGGCACTGCCGCCAATCTTTCAGATGCCATTGCAAGCCTCCATCTTTCCGATCCTCTTCGCAGCTTGTTCCGCAATCTTGATTGACCCTTTTTTTTTGAATTGACTTGCATGGGACTGTCAGAGAATATCTTTCCTTCCCCAGCTCCCCCTTCCTCCTTCACCCGTCTATCATGCCGTCTAGATGATCATAGCTGGAAACATGACGGATGGACATCAACCTATCAGTTCAGTGGAATTACCGTACGAAACTAATGCAATCGCCACTGGGGGGATTCCATTTAGAGACGGCAAGCCTTCTCAGACCGCAGAAGAAGTCCCACCACATCAAATGCAAGACCACGTCGATCAACGGCGACAGCTGATCATTAAAGAAATGCCAGAATGCGGCTATGCGGCTGATACGCAAAAAGGAGGTGCGGTGGGCAACCTCAAGCTTTGAGTTTGGCGCTAAAGGGCTTCAAGGTCGAAATATACTAGATCCTTCGCCGAAAGTGAAGCTTATCACCCGAATCGATGACCGTAAGTTCCTTGTCACCCATTTATGGCGAAAGCTCACTCAGGTCCTGATGAGGTCGACAGCTCCATCCTTTCTTTTTGTGTCTCTGGTCCCGGAACCCTCTGATACGGCGACACCTCAGATGCTCCAAGGTGTTCTCGTTGGGAGTCGAACAGCTTCTGTTCGTCGGCTCGAGAAGAAGAGCAACATGGAAGAGAGCTTCCACACCTTCCATGATCTATCTATCATCAAGCCAGGGAAATATCAACTATCGTTTTCACTCTATCTTTGCGATCAGACGAAATCACAGTATGAATGCGTCGCGTCCATCGCGACAAACGTCATTCCCGTGTATCCGCCAGGCATCCCAGGCTAGCTGAGGGTCTGCCTCAGAAACTCCACAATCACACTAAGTGCTTTCTGGCCTCAAAGAGCCCGAGCTCATAGACAAGGCAGGGAGCTTGTCGACAGGTCGGGGTCACACTAGTAGATGGCGCATGGCCAGGCTTAGAGGAAAGATCTCGTCAGACGATCGAGGATTGCGGCTGCAGTATATACTTATGCATTACCACGCGTCTAGAGGCGATTGAAACCGAGAGATTCGGTTGTGCTTCTGGTGCCATCCACCCCTCTCCACCCCCGGGGCCAAGCGAATCCTTTTTGATGGCCCTGTTCCCTTACAATGAAGTACGATGCTGCTTTGTGGCGCGCTCTATGTGTCAGACGTTCGTGCGTTCTAGGCACTAAGTGTTTTGGACATGATCTGCATCTTGAGTTTGGATTGTCAATCAAGTCAGGCGAGATGACGCTTCTTGGCGACCAATCAATGAGACTAGTGCAGCAGCGAGTGAACAAGGAGCCTGGTCTCGATGGAAACAGTGTCACTACCTTGAGGTCGAGCGCTGTGAGCTTCCATACCGTGTATGGCATCGATCTGAATTTTGGTACTTATTCTTGAGCTCGAGCTAACCTGCTGCTCTGCGATAGCTCCGCGACGGCTTACGTCTTCCCCTTCTCCCAAGACTGTCAATCTTCAACGCCAGAACAGATCAGTTCCTTCCTTGAAAATTAGATCGGTAGCTTTGTCCATCACTCAGAAGCTGAGCTGCCTCTGTGATTGCACCATGGGATATGGCCACGTATGACGACAGGTCCCATCAAGTGGAAGGTTCCAAGTCACTCAGACTAAATGGCACTTCGCAACTGTCCGATGGCTTGTACCCTTCTATTATTTCCCCTTGCTTGCTGACAATTTGCTCGCTTGATTTCATGTATAAGCCCGCCGGCGGCTCGATTGTGTGATTAACACCCATCGCAGACACTATAAGCTCGCAAATCAAGCTTGAATTGTGCGTCTCTGCGCTCAACTGGAACGGAAGGCAACAATTTGTACATGGCTGTACGTGGCGAAGGGAACCCAGGATTCTTTAGGGGTGAACATTTATTTTTGCCGCAGATTTGACACCCGCCCGTGGCGCGCTTGGTATAGGGCGAAGGACCTTGAGTCCTTGAACACGGTAGCCGAGACCGAGATCAGCACCCCCGGCCACTGGAAATGCTAGAAAATGCAAGCACTACTTCAAATTTGCCAAAGGCGACATGGCCGACAATAGATGAATATGTTTCTGAAAGCACTCAGCTGCTTTTGGGACGAGCAAGTTCACATCGCCGTCTGGCCCATCTCTCCGCCTGCTTCAACGTCTGAACAACCCGATCCGCATACCCACATTTGAGGAGGGTGCAGTTTGAGCCCGCTACACCGCTTACGGGACAGGAATTTGACTGCTCGCTCCCAGTTCAGTCGCCGCTCGCGAAACGGCACGTGATCACCTCCCTTCGAGGCTGGAGAACGAAGACGCCGGGCAGAAACGGGCTGCCGTTGATGAATGAATCTACCGGAGGCTCTCATCCCGATAGTTTCGGGGCTGCTAAGAGTCGGGGGCGAAAGTCTGACAGCTTTGTGGCTGTAGGTGCAAATCTAGACGAGTACATGTCACGAAACAATTGGCTGATTTTATATGTGAACATAGCCTACCCGTCTGACTTCCTCTTCAATGTGCGAAGTAAATTGCTGACTTCCGTCTCTGCATAAAGTGTAGTCGTTACGCTCGCCCAAATCTTACTCGCTAGCTGCATCAGAAGACGTCGAAGATCTATGTTGTGGAGGCAAATTCAGCGGGTGCTGTCAATTCGTCAAGCACGCAAGATAGCATGATCAATCGGGTTTCTTGTCGCTCAAAGATGTCAACGGAGAAAAGCGATGAAAATCTTGCATCCGTCCGCGATATGACGCCCTTGCTAGGAAGCACCTGAAACGCTCTAAATGGTACCCGTCCCGGCCCGTCCCGGCAGCCGCAAGTCATGCTAACAAATTCGATGCGCTTGCACTCCAGTCCGTGTGCATTTTCTTTCTATCACAAGACCTATGTATTGATAGAGCTGACCTGAGCTGACTCGACTGCACCGTATGGACTGAGCTCCACGTGCAAAGAGTTGTTTGTACGAGAACCTGTTGACTGCCCAAAATCTAGAAGGTCGAATTCTTGGCTGCAGATGTACCTATGTCAGATCTCATTAGAGAGTCTCTGGACGCCCGAGCCGATGGTTTGGAGCCTTTATGAAAGACGTTGTCGACTTTTTGCGAGCATCGAAGAGGTGCTCCGCATCTACTCATCTTCCAAGTGTCTTTGCATGCTATCTAATGGTATGCCCGGATGACCAACCCTCCGCCTCGTGAGCAGGTCTCCAACAAAATACGAATGATGTCAATAAGCATGTTATCATCGTCTGTGTGGAAGAGAACGCCCAAAGTCTAAAGCTACATCCGCAAGCGCGGAGGAAGATTGTGCACATTCAATCTTCGACCTCCCCACGGCTGGATCATGCAGACGTCTGGCTCATGATTGGTCTGTCAAAGACTCGTTCAGCAAGGCGTCTCAGCAGTTTGCACGGTGACTGCCGAACAATATCATTCCCCACACGGGGCCGTTCGCGCCTGTCGGCAGCCTTGAGCTTTCCTCCCGTGAAAACGCTGGCCCGGGGTATTTTCTGGAGATGATGCAAGACTGGTTTCGACACGACAAGCAGCATCGCACTGCAGCGTCAGTCTTTCGTTGTATGGTTGCCGAAATATATTCCTGAATCAGGAACGTCGTCATTGTCCCCCCGTGCATGTTGCCGTGCAACACTCGTGATGGAGTCATCACAAGCCTTATTGGAACGGACTCTTTCCGCGGACAGCAGCTGTTCCTCGTTGTCGCCATGAAAAGGTTCGATCCGCTGGCGCAATCCCTTACTCCGTTGAGTCACACGCAGTTCCTCGTAGGATATGGAACGTCCGACCCTCCCGAAAAGAAAGGAAGCCAATCTGTGAGTCCTACTCAGATTTGTGACAAATTAGTCCAATGATTCGATTCAACCACCTTGAAGAATCGGGTCGACAATGTTCGTTCCACAGGGACCACGTCCAAAGGCACAAAACTGCTCGCCCCCGAGCTTTAATGGCATGTTCATGACTGCTCGCGAGCTGTTCTGACGTTCTGGGGGGTTTTCTTTTCTTTAAAATTAAAAAGGCTAAAATCCATGCGCTGACGAGATGGGGATCGCTTCATTTACAATGATTGGCTCAATCTGATGAAGAGAGGGACAATTTAGGGCTTGAAATGTCGCATTAACCATACTGCTGGCTTCTGAAGGATTCAATCTGAACTGTTTCAAAAACGTCATTGTGGTAAAGACGGCCATCGCAGTCTTTGAAACAAGAAACGAGGCTGGCTCCATCGCGTTCGTGATAAGCAATTGGGACACACAGGAGAACGCCTTATGGCACGACGGCGTTAGTCCAAGCTTCCGAATGTGGTTTAGTCCGAAATGGCGAACGGGGCCTGCCTCGAGACTGATCCCCCATCTTACGATCTTCTGATGCTTACCTTCGCGCCGCGACCGCTATTGAAAGCGTGGCAACATTTACGAGACTATGCCTACCCTACACCAAATCCGAGACCAATGACTTCAGTTGTGTGTCTACCCCTGCAGGCGGGTTCCCAGCCCTTTCCCCACTCGGACAGCTCCATCACGTCTGAATAGTGGTCGCTCGCAGCGCCACCGTCCGGCTTCCAAGTCCAGTCGCCCGTCCTGTGTCCGGCCATCTTGAACACCACCAAAGCTGTGAAACTGTTCCTGTATTCGCCCCGTTTCTAAAGGCTGATACTGTGCTGCATTGTGCTTGCACATTCAGATCATCATGATGATCGGCACGTCCGCTGCTTTCATCTGCTTGCAGGTCTTTTCTCTCGGTACCAATGCGCGCATAAGTGCGTCCCACCTCCAACACATTGTTCCTAAGCGTGATGTTCTCTACGTCGGCGGACGATTGACCAACGTGACCGTACGTCAGTTTCTGTGCCAGAACTCGACGCTGCTGATACAGAGAGCAGGACACTTTGACCAACAGTACATCAACAACCATGATTGGGCAAGTATACGTCGAGAAGCTTTCTCCCCATCCGGCGCCGGCCAATCCCCCACTTCCTATTCTCATGATAGCGGGCGCAGCACAGAGCGGTACCAACTTTCTTGCTACTCCAGACGGACGGCCAGGATGGGCATCGTACTTCTTGGCCAAAAATCACACGGTCTATCTCTCCGACCAGCCTGCACGTGGTCGCTCTTTCTGGTTTCCCGGACAGGGAAAAATCGGGCACATTGGCTCTCCGACGTTTGTCTCGGACATCTTCACCGACGTCGCCAATAACGGCAATCTATGGCCTCAGGCCAAGCTGCATTCGCAGTGGCCCGGGAAAGGACGCGTCGGGGATGCCATCTTTGACAATTTTTACAAGAGTCAGTTGCAGTTCCAGACTGACCGCTTTCTCAGCGAAGAGCAGAACGCGCAAGCGTACTCACAGCTCGTCGACATGGTGGGTGACTGCTTCCTCATCAGTCATTCCCAGGCTGGTGCCTACGGTATTTCGTTTTCGGACCCAGTCCTGGATCTTGACGAGGTGATTGACAATTGACTAGGCTGGAGGGTTGGAGACATGCGTCCCGATCGCGTCAAGGGCATCGTCCAACTCGAGCCGTCTGGTCCTCCTTTCACGCTCCGTCCACCCTTTGGAACCGGTCCGGCTTTTGCTTTCGGCCTCACGGACCTTGCCATCGAATACGAACCACCCGCTGGTCCAGGCGCCAAAAACATGGAGACGTTCATCGAGCCAGCCGTGGACGCCGACCACAATGAATGCATTTTGCAGAAGTCCCCTGCCAAGCAGTTGACGAACCTCGGTAGGATCCCGCAGCTCGTTGTCACAGGTGAAGCGTCTTTCCATGCGCCCTACGATCACTGCACCGTTCGTTATCTGAAGCAGGCCGGCGTTACAGCGGAGCATATGGACCTGGGCAAGGAGGGTATCCACGGAAACGGACATATGTTCTTCATGGAGGAAAACAACCTTGAGATTGTGGACAGGGTAGGTCAGTGGCTGGACGGGGTTTGCACTGGATAAGGGCGCGAAGGCATTGATCCCATCGCATTGTGGTCTCTCAATCGTCATCTTGAGCCCGCCAGTCAAGTGTCTAAATCGTCGTGAGACGTCGTTTTCCATTTGGTTGATCTGCAGTCGAACTTCAAGGTCAGGGCCATTTTGAGGTCGACCTGTGCGATCTTGTCAACCTCCTATCTAATTTATCGAGTACGAAGCCCCGCGAATACTATGCCTTTCAGATACTTGCTTTGGACTTTGCTTGGCAACGACCCATGCTTTCGGACCGTGCTTTTATTGCAGACAGAGACCGTTTATAGGGCTGCGGAATGTAAACGCACATGCCCAGCCGGACGTCGCTGCACTCCATACTGTTTGAAGTCACTCAAGACGATATGAAGGCATGAAGCATCATGTATCTGTTGAAACGGCTGGTCCAGCTCGGTCAAGACCGATTTGTCAAGTTGACCCCTCCACCACATGGTCGCTGCAGACTCACATGTTGATAGGCTTGTTTCTCCTCCTAATTGCTCAATATACATGAGGGCCCGGTCGAGAGAATCAAAGACTTTGAGAAAGATTATGCCAACGCTGTCAGGGAGATAATGTCAAATGAACGACGTGAACGAGCGGAACGATACATGCAGCCACGGCCAATGTATATTTGGGAATCTGCCAGTCTGTAACGGACGAGCGATTGACCTTGGCCGTCAACAACACATTCCCTCCATTTGGCTCGTCCCCAACCAGTGACAATCTAGCAAATCAACGGACTCATCCGAGATGATTGTGACAGTTTTCTGAGCGGCACACTCATTTGTGACGTGGCTGGGCAGAGAAACGTCTTGCTTTGAGGCGTGAACCCTAGTACTGACCTCCACGGGGGGATCTGCATGGGGATGGTGTAGCGGTGGCAATCTTCAGTACGGCTTTGCGAAGCGGGATGTCTGCGAAGCGGGATATTCTGGACGGCAGATCGAGGCACGAGCGGCTCACAGCCGGATACAATTTACCCTCCCAGGTGTATAGGCACATTGGACCCACGCGCAGCAGCATCCGATGTGCCAAACATTAAGCATTGCGACGTGCCAAGCCCATGTTCGAAAAAGACTGCATATCCAATGAATTGCTTCTTGTTCGTCCTGATGATAGAAACCGGACAGGGGGAGGAGGACCGGGGGGG
>JAPFUF010000444.1:0-25721 GCA_030780645.1 Aschersonia sp. MBC 508 | reverse complement strand
CCAACCGGCTTTTCCTCTTGACGCACAGGAACACACACACACACACACACACATACACACACATTTACACACATACACACACATACACACACATACACACACATACACACACACATTCATACAGATACACAACACACAGCGAAGGAGCCGGGCGTTATTTGCAGCGATTTACCCCCCCGCAAAAGTAGAACAGAGAAAAGAAAAAAGACAGCGGGGTCGGGGGAGGGCAGGACAGGCAAGGCAAACCTTGATCCTTATTTTTTTACGACGTAGCTGCCGTAGTAAGCCTAATTTTCTACTGCTGTTGTGCCTCCGGCGGCCCTACCGGGGTCGCCTGCGGCGGGCCGGCCTCGCTCCGCTCGAAGTCCTACTGCTGCATGATCCTTTTTGCGTGAGCAGACGGGGAGGGGGGATGCGTGCACCGTGACGAAGGGCCCTTTTGTGCCGTTGGCGTGCGCGTGCGATCCGTGTCACACTCTCCGACGGCGTGCCCCAGATGAGATCGGAGTCTACGTCGAGCCTCGAGAGAGCGAGCGCGAAAGCACGTATGGATGGTCCAAGGGATCAACCCGGCGGTCTGAGGGGGGTGAATCATATGCTCGGACCTCGAAGCGCGCGCGCGAGCGTGACTGTGCAATTTCTTGCGCTGTCGCCCTTTGAACGTCGGCGTGTCCGTGTATTTGTCTGTCTGTCTGTCTGAGAAAGGGGAGTTGGCTGGCCAAGGAGGTGTGTACTGGGCGAAGCAGGGCAGGGCAGCGCGCCCGTCAGCCAAGCAGCGTGCGCCGCCGACCGACCTGGAGGCGAACGATGAGCCCGTGACAGTGGCAGGCAGGGTTTGGATGGGATCGCTGCGGTCCAGTGCAGTGCATCTGGCGATGGATGGCGTTAATTAAAACAACGACGCTTTTCCGTGGATTGGCTTTGTAGGAAACGCGCGTGACATCTGCCATACTAACCCTCTCCTCTCTCTTCTATGTCTATGTTTTTTTCTTCTTGTCTTAATCCAGACTTTTGTCTTTTTTTTCTTTCCTTTTTCCTTTTCTTTCTTTCTTTCTTTCTTCCTTTGTATTTGGTTTGTTACTTGGTTCATCGCGGCTCGCCCTCTTTTGCTCGTGTTTCTTGATGCGCTGCTGGCACATGCGATGGCTTATACGGCGAGTTGCGCTCCCTCTTTCTCTTCCCCATCCCCTTCTTCTCTTTTATCTCTCTCTCACTAACTCTCTTACCCTCTTTCTCTCTCTCTCTCTTTTTCTCTTTTTTTTTTTTTTTCCTTTTTCTTTCTCTTTTTCTTTTTTTCTCTTCTTCTTCTTCCTTCTCACTTTCTTTCTTTTTATATTTACTTCTTAATATCCTCCTGCGTTCAACCGTCCCTGCTCTGCAATTCCGCGCCCCCCTCCCCCTTTCCACCTCTTTCCCTCTTTTCCCTTCCCCTCCCGTTTCTCGCAAGAAGGATGAAAGAAAACCCCTCGCGGAGCCGACCGTGGTCCGGGACGCTGACGCGTTGACGAGTGCACGTTTGTAACCATATAAACCTATGACAAAAAAAAACTTGTAGAGCGAGACTCGGCCGCGCGTCGACGGCGCCTGCTTGCCCGAGGACCTATGGTCGCCCTCGATACCGGATCGGCCACCACGGCAGCCGCAGACGCTGGCAGGGCACGCGGAATCAGACTCCGCGTCGTCGGATTATGCCCGTCTCGGTTCCGGCGCTGCCTCTGACCACCACCTCCTCCACCAACATCGCCATCACCAATACCAACACCAACACCAACACCAACACCAACACGACCCCCAGTACAGCGATAGGGAGCACGTCGCCCAGCCCCCGCAACTGCAATGCAAAGAAGCGCTGCTGCGGCGGCGGCGGCGCTCCCGTCATCGTCATCCTGGCTGCGATGGTGGCTGTTCTGGCGGTAGCCGTGGTCGGTCTCGCGGTCGGGACGGGGCATCGCTGTGAGCAAGTACAGGGCCGAGCAGAGCAGGAACCTGTCTCTGCAGCCGTCGTCGTCGTTGTCGTCGTCGTAGTCGTCGTCGTGTTCAGCAGTGGTAACCGCGGCAACCTCTTCCTCTTCTACTGCTGCCACTGCCACTGCCAATGCCACTGTACTCGGCACCGCCAGGGCAGCGGCCGCGACGCCAGCTGGGCCCCAAGGCCACAGTGTCGACCGCGACGACCAGCTACAGCAAGATCACAAACGGGTGCTCCGAGGCCGGAAACACGACGACGCTTTTTGCACACGACCGGATGCAAGTCAAGCAAGCAGCCTCAACTCCCCCAGCTATTTCCATGCTCTCTTCCTCCCGGCGGCGTAGTCGCTGTACCGAAATCCCTCAACTCCTGCCACTGAGCTACTTGATTCTGGACCAGCCAGCCGAAACAGGATGTGTGTGCGTGTGTATGCCGACCCTTGCTGGTCGCGGCGCGGCCAGTCTGGTCCAAGCCCAGCTTCACCATGTACAGCTACCGGGGACGCGGAGCACGCGCCCCTTCTGCTCGCTCTTCACCATCGACTTCGGCGCGTGCACGGCGGCGTGCGCGGCGTGGAACGCGTACCACGGCTCGTCCAGCCTGCTCTGCGGGGGCGTGTCGCTTGTGCCCGGGGTGGACGGACCCGGTCGGTGGTGGCCGCGGGGCAGCTGCTACGTAGAGCCGGGGCCGCAGGCTCTCAAGAGGCGCGGCGCGAATCCCGGCGTTGGGGTGCGCGCGGCCGTGCTGCTGCTGCACGACACCACGGCGCCCTGACTCTGCGTCGTATCCATCACCACTACCACCACCACCACCACCATCATCATTACCATCATCATCATCATAAACGTCGTTGACCCTCCCTCTCCCATCTACCAAAGCTTCTCCCACGAGTGTAGGAACGGGTGAGGGGGGCGGAGACGCAGAGAACAGGCAGGCGGGACCCGGACAGAGACGTGCATCCAGCCCCCCTATATATATATATTGAACGTACGTACGCGCTGCCCGACGACGCAAGGGGGTGACACGGCGCCCTGCATGTCTCGCCGGCGCCGTGCTATGAATAACCCGCGTCCACACCCGAGCTTGCGAGGCCAGCCCCCCCGGCAGGGGCCGCCGGAGGCAAACATACCACCCATACGCTGCGCACGTATTTGCCTCCGGCGGTCCTACCGGAGGTCGCCTGCGGCGGGCTGGCCTCGCAAGCTCGGGTGTGGACGCGGGTGACGAGTCAGGCCCGCCGCACGTGGTGGTTGGTGGTTGGTTATCTGATGAACCAGACGGTTTCCCCGGATGCATGGGTGGGTGGATGGACGGGCAGCGGTGGATGCAGGGTAAGTAAGTAGGCAGGGGTGGGTGGCAGCCCGGGCGGGGCGCTCCCCTGTTTCACGTGCGGCCGGCCGCACCTGGGACCACGAGCTGTCCACGACGAGCAGCGCGATGCGCAGCAGCAGCAGCAGCAGCGAGCGACTCGTACAGTACATTTGGTAACAAGGGGCAAGAAGGGGTCCCAGTGCGCAGGCCTCTGTCATCGTATGAATGGGCGGGAGGGAGAGGGGAGAGGCGAGAAGAGGGAGACGGCGACGAACGGCTGACGGTCGTGCATGATGAGACGCACGGCATGGCTGGGACCGGGGCAGGGATGGTGCCAAAAATAGGCCGCCGCCGGTGCTGCTGCTGCTGCTGCCAGGAGGATGACCACCGACGGCCGGGCCAAGGAGACGAGACGGCCATCAGAGGGAATGTGCCAGACTCGCGCAACGAGGAGACACGCAGGAGGAGGGAAAGGGGTGAGGGATATGCCACGCAGCGCGTCTGGGGGCATGTCTCACAGCCGCGCTGCCAGCATCCCACGGGTCGCGTGCGTGATGATGATATTCAGTCCGTCGCTTTACGGACAGGAACGAGGCTCCTCCCTCTCGCAGGCTGCGTCTGCGCATCCTGGCCCTCACTGTCACTGCGCTGCTGCACTCCCCTTCCTCCTTCTCCTCCTCCTCCTGCTGTCACTGCTGTCCCTGTCCCTGTTCCTGCTACTGCTGCTGCTGCCGCCAACAACCTTGTTTCATCGTCGTCGTCGTCGTCGTCGTCGTCGTCGTCATCGTAGCCGTCGTCGACGGGGACGTGGTCGAGCTGGTGGGCCTCCGCACCGCCAATATCCTCCTCTTCGGGCACCGCCAGCAGGACGTGATCGCTTGAGTAGCTAATGGCACGCACGATGCTCGCGCCCTTGGCGCAGGTGCCGACGGCGATGCCCGTCGGCGGGGGGGACGCGACGGACGGCGCGGCGGACTGGTTGGACCTGGCGCCGGAACCCCCGGACGCGTAGCTGTCCCGGCGAGAGGCGGCGCCGCTGAAGGCGTGCTCCAGACGGAGCCGCAGGTCGAGGGAGCTGCGGCGCGCCACGTACTCGTCGAACTGCGTGTCGCGCTCATGCGTGTACCGGCGACCGCCGCCGCCGCCGCCGGACGACAGGGCGGGCCTGAAGGTGTGCAGCTCGGCGGCAGGGGCACGGTCAGGGTCACCACCGGGACTGAGCCGGCTCGACGGCGCAGACGCCCGCGTGCCGAGCGACCGTCCTGCGGTGGGGGGACCGCTGTTGCCGCTGTCGTTGTCGCGGAAGCCGAAGCCCTTGACGTTGACGTGGTGGACGTAGTCCTGGAAGCGCGAGAGTCGGCGATAGGTGACGATGGCGTACGCGGCGAGGGCGATGGCCGTGAGGCTAGTGTTGCAGACCTTGTCAGACGTTTTTTCTTCCTCATCTTCTTCTTGTCCTTGTCCCCTCTGTCTCTGTATCACGTGAAACTCTACTCTCTCTTGCCTGCTTTTCACTTCTCGTAGAATGTGCTGGAGGGGAGGGGGGAGGGGAGGGGATGGGATGGGAGGGGATGGGATGGGCTCGGCGGCGGTGGCCGCGAGATAAAACGCGAGACGTGCATACGTACAATAGCGCAACGTCCAGGCCGAGGCCCACGAGAAAGAAGCGCTCCCTGCCCTGCGAATACACGACCGCGTCGAGGACGCAGATGGCCGCCGCGCACGCCAGCTTGACGACGTGGGTGAACAGCACGGTCCACGGCGTCAGTGCCTCGGCGAGGTATCTCGCCGCTTCGAACAGCGTGCACAGCGCCGCCACGAGCGACATGGCCACGTTGATGGCCTCGCCTCTACCGTCCGGGAGGGGGGAAAACTTCGTCAGCAGGGTACCTTTTTCTTTCTCTGGCAGCGGGCCTGCACTTACACGATCTGGATAGCGGGCACGGCCGCCGCTCCTGGCTCTCCGCCCTTCTTGAGCGAGTGGCCCAGCCGCCACGCAAAGAGCGCCATCATGGAGGCCGTCAGGAGCAGCTGCAGCGTCCAGATGGGAACCAGAATGGCGGCTCGCCATCTGGCGCGCTCAAACTGCGCGCGAGATCGGTGGCTGGCCATGCTGCTGCTGCTTCTTCCTCTCCTTCTTCTTCCTCTTCTTCTTCTTCTTCTGCTTCTTTCTCCTCCTTTCCTTCTTCTTTTTTTTCTTCTTCCTCCTCTTCTTCCTCCTCTTCTTCTTCTTCCTTTTCTTCTTCTTCCTTTTCTTCTTCTCCCTTTACTTCTTCTCCTGCGGGGTGCCGTGCGTGCAGTAGCCGTCACCGGTGCAGCAGTAGTCGTGGATGCTGCAGCGCCAGAGTATGATGCCAATAGATTCTAGTTTCCGGACAATCCACACAAAACAGAGAAAGGGGTGAAAAGGGCTGAGAATGAACGGCCGGCGGTGCTCGAAGGACAACTTGCATTTGTACCACGGCCCTGCACCGCGTGCCTACCTGGGCGCCGCGGGCTGGCTGGCTGACTGGCCGACTTGGCCCCAGCCTGGTCGTCATCCTTTCATTCTTTATTGGTTTCTATTCTTGTCTTGCTTGGGACCGACACGGACATGTGTACACGCGCGCACACACGGACAGACAAACAGGCATGCATGCATGCATATGGCGGCGCGCCGTGCATGTGTAGACTGCAGTAGCCAACGCGGGAACAACGAACCCCCCCCTGCGTGTGCGGCTGAGCTCAGGCCTGCCTGTCCAGCCCACGCTTCACACGCACGTACAGTGACTGTCAGACGGCTCGGTGTGTTCCTTTTGTCATACGCATCCTGGGCATGGGACCGAAACCGAGCCAGGCTTGGGGGGAACGTGCTTACTCACCATGGTCTGGAACAGGTGTGATGATGGATGCACAGCAGGCGCAGATGGGAGGAAACCAACAGCTGCAGCGACCCGTACGGGGGCGTGCGCCGCCCGGTCCAGCGTCAGCCCGGGACAACAGCAGCGAGCTTACTCTGCTGCCCTGCAGTCTGCCATGGTTGTTTCCACGAACGGTGCATACGTCTTGACAGGAACAGCCCGCTGGCAGTGCAGGCTAACGAGGAATAAGCTGACTGCGCGCCTGGCCCGAGCGCTCGGGTCGTGACTGTTCCGCCGCAGCACTTATTTATTTCTCCCCTTCTCGTCGCCCACGACCTGGACGAGGGCCGGAGAGGGGAAGGCTTAGCAAAGCAAACATGCACACAGTTCTTGATCTTGGCCGGTTGTCTCCTCCTTCTTTCTTTGCAAAAAGAAACATATTGTCATTCAAACAGGCGCTGCCCGTCATATATTGCGCTCATATAGAGCGTGGCTTAATAAGATAAATGATAAAAAAAAAAAAAAGAGTGTGTGTGTGTTGTGTGTGTGACATCAACTTCGTTCCATCCCGTGAATTGCAGTTTTTCCCCTTCTCCGCGCGCACAGCCCTGCAGCCTCTTTACGATTGCGGTGCTCCCTGGAGGTTGACGTTGGCCGAGTCAAAGGGGACGACGTCGCCCTTGACCGTCGTCATGGAGGCCTGCTCGGTGTCGATGACGAATTCTTGTCGCTTTTCCATGTCGCGACGGACAAGGTCTGCAGGTAGAAACCATTAACCAACCTGCCCATTCCAAGCTGCTCTTTTTCAAACAAACAGAGAAAAGAGAGACAACGAGATGTATAAACTGTGGCAGGGTGTCGGCTACTTACTGCTGGGCGCGGCCATGACGGCGCTGACAATGGCGAGGAGAGCGATGGTGAACTTCATTTTGAAAAAAGAGGCGTGTGTGTGTGTGCGTACTGGACAACGACAGAAGTATGAAAGCCGGTAGTGAATGAATTAAATGACGAATGGATTGAAGCTGCTGGAGCAAAAGAAGCAGGATGACCAGCCCAAGAGTATATATATCAAAAAAGAAGAAGAAGAAGAAAAGCCCAACTCGATGGTCCGATCTGGGTTTGATCCCTAAATCCCCCCTCCGAACAAAAAAAAACGTGATTGTAAAAATAAAGGAAAAATCGTGAAACCGGACGAGGCAAGACGGGCCTCATGGGATGACTGCTCTTGGCAAACCCAAAATTAATTGCTTCAACCCATCCCTTCCCGTTCCCTCTCCCCGTTACAGGATGAAACGCGGGCGTGCTTCAACAGTCTTCGGATGGGGGGGGACCCGCGCGCGCACTGGAGAAAAGTTGAGACGAGGGAACTGGGTAGGGAACCTGGGTGGGAGCAGAGGGCCCGCTTTGCCGACACGCGCGCACCGAACGCTTGTGCACTCGACGCCTGCGAGGTAAGCACGGCAAGGCAGGTACAGCAGGCAGGTAGGGCAGTCTAGCACACACTACGTACGGGCCTTGAAACCCCGTCGGCGGTGCGAGCTGCGGCTGAGCTGACTGCTCCAGTGTATGATGGGCGGGCTCGGCGTCGCTGCTTGCGTCGATCGAACAGCAAAGCGAGATTTCGGAGCGGGCGTCCACACACGCGCACCTGTCTTTTTTTCGTGTATTTGTGTTTTCTTTCATTTCACCTTCTTCTTTCTTCGTCCGTCGTTGGCGTCGTCGTCTGACAAGAGACGAGACGAGACAAGACAAGACAGGACCAAGACAGACCAGCGCGGCGCGGCACAGACCGGGCCCAGCGCAGCACAGCCCGCCTCGTCTGCAGTTTCACAACAACACATGGCACAGCAATCAAATCCCAGCACATCTCTCTCACCTGCCTGCCCGCTCACTCACTCCTTCGCTCACTGCTAGCCATGCCACCGGCCCGTTGCAGACACCCTGTCCCCTTCCCCTTCTCCGTCTCGCTCATGACTGCTGCACACGTGCGTGACTGGGCAGAGAGGGAGAGAGAGAGGTTCGTCGCGACGCGTTGCGCATTGAGGGCGGGCGATACAGCCCCAAGGTTCGGAGAAGCAGAGGCACCGGTTCGCGCTGGGGCGAAACCAGGACAGACCCTGGCCCGTCCGCGGGACCCCCCCTGGGCGGTCGTCGTGTGCCTCCGGCGGCCCTACCGGGGGTCGCCTGCGGCGGGCTGGCCTCGCTCCGCTCGATTGCTGTCGGGAGGGGGAAGGGGAGAGAAGCTGCCAGATTTACATGTTGCGTTCGTGCGAGATGAGGTCGCCGTCATCGTACGGCGTGACATCTGCGCAGAGATCAATAGAGAGAGTCTGTGTGCTTGCGATTGAGTCTAGCCTCGACCGGTGGGGCACCAGTGACATAACTGCGGGCAGCAGCCGCCTCAGCCCCGCCTGCTGCTTCTTCAGGTACCTGAGTTGATGTGATGTAAGCTAAAAGCTAAGCTACGGAGTACCGTCAAGGCCAAATCCATTGCGTCTCACACTTGGACAGCCAGCAAATCCCGCCCCGACCCTTCTCCATCCTTCCATCGCTCCATAAGGCACATACCTACTAGTACGCAGCTTGGCTTCCTGCCCCCCCCCTTTCGCCTCCGGATCGCCCTCTCCTTGCGACAAATAGAGCAAGAGAAGAAGATAGAGGAAAAAAAGGAGGGCAACGATAACGCAAATCAGAGAATGGCCACGCCTGCCCACTGTCTGGCGTGCTTCGAAGCGCTGGACGCGCACCTCTCCCCCAGCCGCCGCTCCCCGCCGCTGTCTCTCGGCGAGATCGAGAGTTCGTACGCGCAGTGGCAGCAGGAAAGCGACAGCAGCAGCCAGGCCGCAGATGCCTTGTCAGAAGAACCTCGCGGTGCCAAGAAGCCATCGTCGTCATCATTAACATCAACAACAACAACGTTGGGATATTCTTCAGTTGCTGCTGCTGCTGATGCTGCTTCTTCATCAACCCCTCTCTTCGTCACATGGAACACCCTCCCCCCACCATCATCAGCAGCAGCAGCCGATCCTTCGCTGCGCGGCTGCATCGGCACCTTTGAAGCGCAGCCCCTCGAGACAGGCATCCCCGAGTACGCGCTCATCGCGGCGCTGCACGACACGCGCTTCCGGCCCGTGACGGCGCGCGAGCTGCCCGCCCTGCAGGTCGCCGTCACGCTGCTCACCGACTTCGAGCCCGCCGCCGACAAGTACGACTGGGAGATTGGCACGCACGGCATCAAAATCTCCTTTCGGGACTCGCAGCAGCAGCAGCAGCGGCGGTACGGCGCCACGTACCTGCCGGACGTGGCCGCCGAGCAGGGCTGGACCCAGGACGAGGCGCTCTACAGCCTCGTGCGCAAGGCCGGCTGGGGAGGATCGCGCGCCGGGTGGAAGGAGCTCGAGCTCGCCGTCACGCGCTACCAGGGCAAGAAGACGACGCTGAACTATGCAGAGTACAGGAAGTGGAAGGACTGGGAGGCTGCGCGCAGGCAGTAGCAGAGTAGTAGAGTAGATGGTGTGCTGAGACGAGGAAACCCCCCTTCTTCTCCTCCCCAGTATTGCGCAGCTGGTTCGGATTGCGCAACATGGCCCCCGCGGAGGCGGCTCTCGAGTCAGGCGAGCGTAGGCGGACAGACGCACCATCACCACCAAGGGGCAATGAATTCGGACTTGCCATGTCCGCGGAGCAGAGCGGGCTGGAGAGGCAGCTCAACCACTCTCGATACGTGCCTTGCTAGTCTAAACAAAACCTCACCCGCACCATTACAAGCGCATGTCCATCAAACCACCGCGCCCTCTGCCGTTACACATCTCCAGACGCAGGAGGGCCGCCGTCCCTCCTTCCACTAATATTTTACGCAGCAGAGTCTCATTACTTCGTCGATCCATCATAATTCTTGCCTCACTTGGCCGTCCGGGTGCATGTCTTTGCCGGCGCCCGAAACCATATCGTGCAGCGTAATCTACAAAGAACGTGCCCTCCCTGGGCCCCCAAAACAAATAATCAAATCCAAGACCAGTCACTCAGAAAAGTTTTCGCCCAACAGGGGAGACATTGTATGACAAAAGGGGAGACATTATAATGAAAGCAGAAGAAGGGGGAGAAAATATGGATGAGGAAATTGGCGGGGGAAAAAAAAAGGACATCGCTCCGTAGTCACATAAAGGTTTCTGTCCCCCCGCACCCGCGCAACATAGACTCACCAACATCGCAGCTTCCTCCAAAATCCGCCCTTGGCGCGCCCGGGCTTGACATCGTCGCCCGTCTCCATCCCGCGCGGCCCTGGAATCCTCTTCTCCGTCTCGCTGTGCACGGGGAGCGGTGCAAGCGGTTTGGTCATGCCCCGGGCGTTCAGCGCCGCGTTATTGTCCAGCACGCCCATCTTGACCAGTCGTCTCCTCTCGACAACGCGACGCACAATGAGAGCAAACGTCTCCTCAATGTTCACTTCGAGTCTGGCACTCGTCTCCATGAAACCGCAGCCTCGTCGGCGCGCCCACTCCAGACCCAAAGCCGCGGGTACTTCTCTGCTTTCTTGCAGGTCGCACTTGTTCCCGGCAACAATCTTGACCGGTGGCACAGTCTTGGTCCCACTACCAGTGCCATTGTTGGCGTCACCCGGGTTGACGCCTGCCTGTCGTGCACGCTGAGCGTTGTCGACTCGCGTCTCAGCCTCCATGTCGATGAGGTCGTCAAAGTATTGTAGAGCCTCAAGCGAGTCGCGTGATGTGATGTCGTAGACCATCAGGAAAGCGTCGGCACCGAGGTTGGACGACGCCCACATGCCGCGATACTCCTCTTGCCCGGCTGTGTCCGTCAGGGAGAGATGGTACGTCGTGCCGTCGATGCGACGGGTGACGCTGTACGAGTCCTCGATCGTTGGGTCATATTCGGACGTCCATTGTGACCGCACCAAACGGAGCGTGATGGATGACTTGCCGCAGCCACCGTCGCCGCAGATTGTGATGGAAATGGGGATGGCGGGGCTCTGATCCTGTTGCAGAGCCATTTCTTACCAGCTCAGCGCGTGAGGCTTGATTGTCCTCGATTCCAAAAGAGCGAGAGAAAAAGAGAAAGAGAGAGAGAGAAAAGACACCGGCAGGAGGGAATGAAAGAGAGAGAGACGGAGAGAGCGTGACGCAGCCCGGACAGCGCGTGCAGTCATGGACCCTCTGCCTGACAGGCGACCAAAAGCTGCAGCCGGGGTTTCGCAAGACAGTCCTGCCGGTGACAGGATTTGCGAAATTCGCAAACGCGATTTCCCGTCTTGTCCGATCAAAGATTGTCTGAGGCCAGGTGTCTCGATTCGTCGGCCAAGCCAACTGCCACCTGCGCTCGATAGGCCGATCCGTTGTCGATATTCTCTTGTTAGATTTCACGTGTGGCTGGACTGCATGGGTCTGTTGCAGGCGGTGGCGTGCAGGGGTGCCCGGAAATAACCCGCTCGAAACGCAAGACACCGCTGCTCGTGTGAAGACGTTATGTTATGTTGTGATCCGAGAGAGCGTCCTGGGCAGTGGCTGGAGGCGGCGAAATGAAATGGGCCGAGGGACGCGAAACGGAAAGGAACGAGAGATTTAAATGGATGAGCCCGTTCATGTTTGACAGCGGTGGTCGTGGTTTTTTTTTTTTTTTCCCTTTAATTTCACGGCAATTTTGGTTGCTGTCGTCGTGCGCGGGCGGGCCGCCGCTTGGCTTTTCCCCTTTGCCCTGCAACTACGGTACTTTATATTATGTACTTTAAAAGTACGATGGACCAGGAGGGAAAAAAACAAAAGGAGGCTGAGCACTTTGCACTTATACGCCCCCCCCCCCCCCTCTTCTCAGGAAAGAGAGATTTCTGGGTCCACCGGCCCCAGGGTGTAGGAGGCTTGCATGCAAACTTACAAAAAGACACGGACAGCCCTGTTTGAGAAGCAGCCCGGGAGATTCAAGCAGCAAACAGCAGCAGCAGGACCAGAGTGTTTTGGGAAGTTGGACACTCAGCCACGACTCGGCAGCGCGTCATTCATTGCGTGTCTCGTCACCATTAATAACCACGCCTCGTACTCTGCTTGCTCGGGTACTTGAACCATTGCCCGTCCCACGTCCTCGTTCACCGTCCACATACACACATACACACACGCACACACACACACATCAACGTACATACCTACACGTACGTACATACACACACATACACGTACAGTCATACGCACACCAAGGCAACGTCAGCCCGTCAGCCAGGCATCTCTGCATAGCACACACCATCACGATGGGCGCGTCACCACAACACCTCCTCCCACTCCCCGTCAAGGGCCACGGGCCCAAAAAGACCCATGACTCCGAAAAACATCACAAGAGACACAGCATCATGGCAGCAGCAGCACCTATAGATCACCTAGATCTGAGCCGGAAGAGCTACCACGGCGGCGGCGGCGTCGCCTTTTCACGGCCTCTGCTGTCCAGCCTCAAGTGCCAAATCATGACCACCTCTCTGGACATCAGCAGCAACAACAACAACCCTCCTCCGCAGCTCAGCCGGCGCTTCGCCACGGCCGTGCCCGCCGGCACCGAGTCCGTCTCGCTCACGGTGCAGGATGCGCTCGTCGGGGTGCTCGCCGCGTCGTGCCAGGCGCAGCTGGACCTGGAGGCGCTCGACCGGCGCGGGTCCGGCCGCACCGCGCCGCTCCGCCGCATCGGCTGCGAGATGAAGCTGTTCCGGACGACGGCCCAGCTGCTGCACAAGCACCTCGGCCACTGGGGGCCCGCCCGCCGCGCCGGCCTCGTCGAGCTCGACGTCCTCGTCACCGCCCTGACCGCCGCCGTCCTCACCCTGTCCGAGCTCGAGACCAGGCTCGAGACTATGCTGCTGCAGGCCAACGAGCTCGGGCTCGCCGCCGTCGACGAGCTGTGCCACCGCCTCTCGAGGCCGCTCGCCAAGGACGCGAACCGCATCAGCATGCTGGAGTTTACCGTGGCCAAGCTGCTCGGCGTGCTCAGATCGTAAGCAACTTTCTCCAAACCTTTTTCTTGCCCATCCCTTCTTTAGGCAGAAAAATTTTTCATTGTACACTCATATACTCACACACATACCGTCTTACAGTAGCAGTGACGACGAGGCTCTGCGCCACAAGTCCCTCGCGCACTTTGCCGTCATGGACATGCTCCAGGCCGACAGCACGCTCGCGCACCGCCTGCGCCATCTGCAGGACTCGTCCCGCGCCATCACCCACCTGGTGTCGCAAGAGCGCCAGCACGAGCTCGCCTCGCGTCCGCCCCCCTCGTACAGCGTCCCCGGCGGCGTCGGCGTCCCCCAACCGGGACAGGAGCAACAGCTGCCCGACTACCAGCAGGCGCTCGACGACCGGTCCTCGGTCGCCATCCACCCGCGCGACTGGTGCGTCTTCTCGGGCCTCACGCTCGCCGACATCCCCGTGCTCTCGCGCATCACCCTGCCCGTGATCCGCGGCGAGGTCAAGGACGGCTTCTTCTACACGGAGCGGTACGCGCGGTCCGTGGCCGACGCCCTCGGTGCGCTGGCCGACAACCCCAACCTCGAGCGGTCCCGGCACACGCTGCCGGAGATTCTGCGCATCAAGGAGCCGACGAGGGACTCGAGGGGCTTCACTGCACTACCACCACCACCACCAACACCTGCTGCTGCTGCTGCTGCTGTTGCGGTCGTCGAGGAGCCGCAGCAGCAGAGGAGCAAAAGTGGTCGTCGGGGGCTCGCGCAGCGTCTGGCGCAGAGAATTGCCAAAGGGCGCCGTTGAGAAGGGGGGGGTTGGTGGGTGGTCCCGCTGTGGCCCATTGAAACGGCACATCGCCCCAATCTGGCATACACGTATCAGCAGTAGGCGAGCGCAGCGAGGACATAGCCCGCCGGCCGGCAGGCGACCCCCGGTATAATCTCCCGCGTCGCGGTGAGCCTCCGGCGGCCCTACCGGGGGTCGCCTGCGGCGGGCTGGCCTCGCTCCGCTCGAGACGCTGCTCTCTGTATAACAGGACCACGAGCGCGGGGCAGGCTCACCACCTGAAGCCAGACGACCGGCAGCGGCAGCAACGCTTCGAGCGGAGCGAGGCCAGCCCGCCGCAGGCGACCCCCGGTAGGGCCGCCGGAGGCACATCCTCAAAAGGCACGCTGCGTGCGGGCCGTTCACATGACTTCGCTGCCGGAGGGTTGTTGAGTTTGGACGCGCGAGACGGCGTTGCACATGACGCATGTAGCGATGCACCGAGAAGGGGAAAAGGGGAACGTGAGCCGTCATAATGACTCGGCCCGTCTCATGAGCGAGCCCTGGGCAAAATTTCCTTTGTTTTTCTAGCGCTACAAGATACCATTGCATAGCCTACAATTGACATCTCATTCAAGACCAGACGCAAGTTCCCTATTTGATGTCATTCTCCCAAAAGGGGGGGAATCATGGGGAAAGAGATAATAGGAAAGAGTGGTAGAGAGATGTGCGTTTGGGCAGCTACGGCAAAGAGCTGCTAGACCATACTGCTGGATATATCGGGTGCGTGCGAACGTATTTTTGCCGTCATGTAACCACGACCATTGATGCATTCACAATTGGGCGTCAGTCACAGTCTTGTAGATGCTGGAGACAGCGGAGTGCGTAATGCATGCTCGGAAGCGAGTGTATAAAATATATATGACCTTGTAAAGTAAAGCCAGAGTGTGCTCCCAATTCTGTCCTTGGTTTTACGCCAAATGACCCCGACCCAAATGTGCGTGATCCATGTCGTAATGAAAAGCATCGTCCCTGACGCTCCCCCAGTCTATGTACAAACAAAACGTCCCGTTCTTTGCGTTCCTGCACGCTTTTTATGTGACTCGCAATCCCAAACGCACATCAGTGTATATACAAACCCATTATGAAAACAAAAGTCTATGATGCGTATCCGAGCAAGCCCTAAATTGTGGGCAGCTCAATGCCTCCATGGGCAATATGAACAGTCGAAAAGACAAGCCAAGACACCTCAATCCCACAAAAGAGACCAGTCAAGGCGTTTTGAGAGAGTGCTGTTCTTCAATGTGTACATGCTCAGTCGCACTCCGGCTCCGCAGTACTCCGTCTGATTACCAGGGCACAAGAAATTGCAGTCGGTGCTGGTGGCGTTTCTCGTCGGCTGCGTCGAGCCGTTTGGTGTCAGATTAATCTTGTTGCCACACCAGCACTCTCGGCCATATTCGACGCCAGCAAAGTTGTACATCCAGCAGGTCTGGAGACAGTATTCAATCGTCATGTTGGCGAGGTTGGCGACCTGGTAATCGAGGGCGCGTCCGTTGTTAGGCTCAGCCACACAGGAGTAGTAGGTAAAGTTGACGTTGCCATTTGAAATGACGGGCCCCGTGGGCGTTGGTGAGGAAGACGTGCTTGTTTTGATGGTCGTCGAAGACGACGCCACCGTCGTTGAGGATGCGACGGAAGAAGTAGTGGGAGCAGACGACACCGTACCGCTTGTCACTAGCGTTGTTGAGAGGGTGGAAGGAAGAGAAGATGTAGATGGAGCCGAACTGACAACCGAGGAGCTCGTAGCTGACACGGTGCTGAGGGTAGTGGGTATGGAGCTGCTCGTACTAAGTGATGTTGATTTGACGGTAGAAGAAACTGGCGCGCTCGAGGGGCTTGTGCTCGAGGCAGCAGCCGAACTCGTTGTGGGAGCCGAGCTCGTTGTTGGTACTGAGCTCGTTGTTGGTACTGAGCTCGTGGTTGGTACTGAGCTCGTGGTTGGTATTGAGCTCGTAGTCGGCACTGAGCTCGTAGTCGGCACTGAGCTCGTCGTTGGTACTGAGCTCGTTGTTGAAACCGAGCTTGTGGTTGGTACTGAGCTCGTTGTCGGCACTGAGCTTGTAGTCGGCACTGAGCTCGTTGTCGGCACTGAGCTCGTAGTCGGCACTGAGCTCGTGGTTGGCACTGAGCTCGTCGTCGGCGCTGAGCTCGTGGCAGGCACTGAGCTCGTCGTCGGCACTGAGCTGCTCGTCGGCACTGAACTTGTCGTTGGTACTGAGCTCGTAACAGCGACAGAGCTGGAAGTGGCGACCGACGATGTGGTCGGGACTGTTGTCGCCAAGAGCACGACTGTATTCGCGGTACTTGCCAAGGTAGTGCTGCTCAAGACGGTGCTAGACGATGAAGTGCTGGAAGGGGGAGGGCTGTACAGATAAAGTTCCAGTCTGTTGCCTGCTCCGCAATATTGTGAATTGTCACCGGGACACAGGAAGTTGCAATCCGCCTGATTTGTGGCATTGACGCTGCCAGCCTGGAGCGCATTGCCACAGTAGCATTCTCGCCCGTACTCGACACCAAAGTAGGTCTCGCCCAAGCAAAACTTGGCACACGAATCAAGTGTCATAGAATCGTTGGCGAATGTGCGATCGATCAGAGCTCGACTTTTGGTGGCTTCTGTCCAACAACCCTGGAATGCCCAAGTGTTCACAACCTGCATCCGAATATAGGGTCCGGTCGGTGTGGGCGACGCAGAAGTAGAGGTCTGCGTGGTCGTCGAACCACCAGCCCCTGCAGCAGAAAATCCTGACGTCAAAATCGAAGATACTGATGAGAGGACCGAAGACAGCACCGGAGTGCTGGTGGAAGATATCGCGGTCGTGGTCGACAATGTGCTTCCAAGTTGGTACACATTTAGACGCGATGGTCCTCCGCAGTACTCGGTCGAATTGTCTAAGAGTGAACGTGAGCAAATTTGTCCTATCAGCGTAGGATGAGAAAGCATCGTCTGAACATACCTGTGCAAGTCATTCCACAATCGGTAATGGCAGCCGAAACCGATCCTTGGCCAAGTGTGTTGCCGCACCAGCACTGGGGAAGCAAATGTTAGTCTGGGCTGAACAATGAGAAAATCAGATCGGTCCAGGTGCTCACCTCGCCGCCATACTCGACACCTGCATAGACAAAGTTGCCAGCGCCGCAGGCGTCCACGCAATTCTTCACAGTCTTCTTGGCAACGTTCTGGCCGTTCGGAAGGGCGCGGCCATTGGTGGCCTCGGTGTAACAGCCGATGCTGGTGTAGCCGTCAACACCAGGGTTGACTGACGGGGGTGGGGGGGGAGGCGGCCGTGTTGTGTTGCCATTCCACTTTGTCATGTCGCCGAACATCGACAGGTACGAGCCGTCATTGTTGACGCCTTGCCCTCCGCAAATCTGGGTCAGATTGCCTGAGCAAGTGAAACCACAGTTGGAATCATCTACCTTGGTCATGGGAATGACGTTGCCGGCCCAGCACTCACGGCGATACTCAGTTCCGCAGAAAGTATACCCACCGGCAGCACAGGCACTGATGCAAGCCGCAATGGTCATGGTGTCGGATGCCAATAGCTGCGTCGGCAACTGGCGACTAGGAGTGTTGTCTTTCCAGCATCCAGCGTACTGAAATTGGCCTTGACCATTTGACAGCAGCGGTGGGGCCTGCTCGGCTACAGCATTGCAGAAAAACTGAATAAACTGCTTGCCCGAAGTGGGATCATTCGTGTTCATTGTCCAATTGGCAGATCCGTTATACGAAGCCGTGTTCCACTGTGCATATGGCACGTTGCAGATGAGGGTGGCATTTGCACTCTGCCCTGGATTCAAAGAGGTTCCTTCAGCAAGATCGACCTGATTGAGAGCTCGGACGAGCCCGGCTACTGCAAAGGGCGGCTTGGAAACGGTCAACGACAAGGCGGCAGCTCCTGGAGGTGCAATGTTCGTTACTCGGAACAGGAGGGATCTGGAAGTATTCTCGGTCACGTTGCCGAATGTGAATGGGGTACCGGCGGTGTAGTTGGCCCATCCGGTGCCATCCGGCGTCTGGAATTGGAACAGGGCAACGGGGGCAGGACCGGAGGAGGCCGCGATGGAGGCAGTCTGATTGCCTCCATCCGTTACAAACATGACGTAGCACGAGTAAGTGCCGCTGACAGTCGAGTTGAAAAGAACATTGATGCTTGCCACGTTGTTGGGGCCAATGGTGCTTGGAATGTTCTGCACTGCAAACTGTGACACAGTCAGATCGCCCTGGCCACTCCAAGTCTGGAAAGGACCGCTGGTTCCGGTGGTTGAGTAGAGGACCGACTGCACAGTGAGGGTGCTGTTGCCCAAGTTTGAAGCCAGAATAGTCTGCGAAACGCCCTGCGGGTCCTGACCCGTGACTGCCTTGTTGAATGTGAGGAACTGGGGCGTGAGCTGAAAGAGAGGGCGAGAGCTTTGTCCGGTGCCAACTAGCCGGGCGTGCGTGCTGCTGCTGTACCCGCCAGCTGTGTTTGAAGTATTGAAGAGAATGTCGTTTGTAAGCAAGCCGACGCGGGATGGCGAGAACTGGGCTTGGACCGTCACGTTGTCATTCGCGTTCATCGTGAGGGGGATGCTGGGGAGGCCCGAAATAGAAAAGTCCTTGCTTGTAGCGTCATTGAGTCCAATGCCTGAAATTGTGAGAGGGATCAAAGCTTGGCATGTGACCGTCTGGCTGCTGCTGCTGTTCTGGATATTCACGGTGCCAAAATTGGTAGGTGAGGTGCAGTTCAAGGGGTTGTTCACGGGAGAGCCGAATGCGTACACGTAGCCCTGGGTCGTTCCGATGTAAGCAATGCCATCGCCAAAGACTGGTCGGGTGAACTTGGTGACGCCGGGAATGTTGAAAGATTGAATCAGGCTCATGTTGCCGGCCTGTGGAACAGCATTGTAGATACGGAGACCGTACCCCTGGACGTCAGTAATCCAGAGCAATCCTGTGCCCGGCTGATTGTTCAGAGACGTGGTCGTGCCGTGCCCCACGCCGAGAATGTAGGCGTTGCTCTCAATTGTCTCTGCTACTTTGGCAAAAGTCGGGGCACCGTTGCTGCACGAGAACTTGAATACAACGGTGGGATGCTGAATCACGTTGATGTAGACGTAGCCGCCTTCCAGAGGATAGACACCGGCCCCTGCGTAGACCGAGTTCAGATTTTCGTAGGTAAAAATGACAGCATCCAGTCCGCCAGGGCCATTTTTGTAGCCGCCGAGATTGTCGAGGTTGAGGAAGTAGGTCTTGCCGCTCTTTCCCGTCACGACACCAATCCTCTTGACGGCACCGCAGGAAAATTGACTCGGCAGTATTTCCAGCGGGCTCGTGCCCAGATCCTTGTCGGCGCCGTCCAAGGCTCTCTTCTCCCATGGCATGAAAAAGTCGACCAGATTAAGGGTTCCATCGCCATTGATAGTCAGATGCAGAGCAGCCTCCTCAAGGGACGTGGGCGGATTGAAGCCATTGACCGGTGCGTCGGCCAGCTGCGAGGCGTACCCGTTGCCCGTCGCCAGAAAAATGGAGCCATTGTCGTCGGCCGCTATGCCACCTCCAGACATCCAGACGCCACCGCCCCTGATGGTATTGGGAACGCCTTGACCTTCGGTAGCGAATTTTTCCACTATCTGGCCCGACGTCTTGTCCCACCCAATGATCCAGCCAGTGAAGTTGTACTGCACGCAGTGGGACGCAAAGCCGGCATAGATGAAATTTCCCTGCTGCAGCAGAGCGGGTCGCTGATGATGTATTCCGCCTTGGAACATCCGATCAGGGGTATTTCTAGCAATTAAGCCTTCGAGCGAGACGGGAAAGTTGGGACGCTCGGAAAGATCATTGACGTTGAGGGCGTGAACGTAATATCGACCAGCGGGCCTACCCTGGGCCGTTTGTCCGCCGGTCTGATCGACGTAGGTTTTTGAAGTCAGATACAAGGTGTCCGTGGAGGGATCGATTACACCAGTTGCGGTGATGCCAATCGTCGGGTTAATATCGACGCACCCATCGAGGTCAGATGTCAGGAAAGGGATATGCAGATTTCGAGAAGCGACTATTTGACCGGTCTTGGCGTCGAGCTTATAGACATTGTTCTGAGTTGTCGCAAAATAGACGTATTGCTTCGAGCTACCCGATGGAGTGTAGACCAGAGGTTGAGAGAAGACCTGCTCAGCTGCGCCAACCCATACGCCAGGCAGCTGCGTTTGGAAGACTTGTCCAAACTGATTGCTGCCGACAACAGCTGGGTCCATGTTGTGAGAGCTAGAATCCAAAAACTGTGAGCCTGGGTCCGGATGCTTCCACGGCGGATCGGTCGTGGCAGTTGCAAAACTCACACTTGATAGCCAGCCCTCGAGTTGTCGCCTCCCCAAGTAATAGTGTCAGTGTTGGCAAGGCTTTGAACCAAGCCCGTATAAGCCGCCGCGGCGACCATCATCATACGGAGAGCCATGGTGAGGGGACAAGGTGGTTCACTCGTCTAATCGACACCGGCTATGTAGAACTGAGGTCGACAACGACAACAACAACGACGACGACGACGACGACGACAACAGCAACATCAGGAAAGGCAGGGGATGGCTCAAAACATATACTGACAAAGGCGCACGCCCGGACGATGCCACCGGGAACGGTGGCACCTGCTCATCACGTCAAGCTAGGCATCCTAGAACCATGTCTACAAATGGAGAACGTGTGGACAAAGGCACGATACGGGGGGTGTGTTCAATGATGCGGGAACCGGGCGCCATAGCCAGCGGCTACCGGCCAGCTGGAGCCGAAGTCGAACTGCTCGAGTCCCGTTCTGGAAGTCCAGATCGAGGGATGTTGCGCTAGACTATAGCTTTGACCTTGGGTTTGCTCGGCCATGGCGTTGAGCCATGATGCAGCTGAGCCTGCTGCTTGTTGTCGGGCCTTCTGCTCACATGCTCCATGACTGCTGTCGAAAGGCAGCTTGCCATTGCAGCTCCAGGCGGACTCCGCGCGACGACCGGTCCATCTATTGTGTGTTGACGATGGCACAATGCCGGGGAAAAAGATTTGCAGGACTGGGCCCCTGGGCTCGGGATCTCAGCGTGGTGGACACAAGAAGAAGAAATTGTAACTCCATCGCGTGGCGTGGTGGACCGAGACAATGTAACGACTTTGGGCGTGTTGCATCGGCGCCCTTGGTCTCGCTGCCCATCTACGTAGTACCACCCACGAGGCTCCGTACTGTACGTGTACGGCCATGGTTGCTAAATGGGACAATGGGCTGGCTGCGTGTCCCGGCGGAATCTGATATCTGCTCGAGAACCACGTCCGGCGCACGCGAGGGCGAAAAACACCTTGTACAGGATCGATACTCGACCCACACGTCATCGTCGGGGCGTGAGCCAGGTTTCTCGATTGTACCGAGATTTTCCTGCGACTTCCGTCACAATTAAATTTGCACTCGATTCAAAGTCATCCGCGTGGGGCGCCCGCCAAGGCCCCGTCCACCCGGCGCCAGACCTGCCGGTGCCTGGACAGTGGCGTACACGTGCACGCCGATCTAACGAGGCAGCCGCGACCGCGTCCAGAGGGGAGGAGCCCGCAGCGGCGCCCAATGCGACGCTCTAGCACCGCCCTAATCGGCTTTCAGACGCTCTAGAGCCCAGCTTGTCCTGAGCTGGGAGGCGGCTGAGTTGGGGGATCTGCACACGTCCAGGGTCAGACTGGCCCCCCCCTCCCCCAAAAGACCAGGCCAGGAGCAGCAGGGCCAAGCTCGGGCCCGTCTTTATCTACTCTCAGGCCGTTCGAGCTGTGCTTGCCTTGCCTCATCTCAGAAGCAAGGTACCATGACAGACATCAGATGAAAGGAAAGAGGAGAAATTTTCTCCGTTATCTCTTGGGTGACGCGTTGCTGCTTCGACACCTGTTCCTTGTCCACCTTGCACGGTCCGTCTGGGGCTTTCCGCCGTCCACTACCATTTCTGCCCGCCCACACATCAGTCTCATCATCATTTGACCCCCCCGACTTGGCATTGCTTGGTGGTAATGTGATGGGCGAAGGCGGACAGCGTCACACATCAGTCATTGTCCCGTCGAACACAGAAGCCGTGGCGCCATGCCGCCGCCGGTGTGTACCCATGATTTGACACGCATCCCTACATTCGCACCGACACGACAAGTTTGGGTCGGCCTTTTCTGTTCAAGTCAACCCATCCGCTCCGTCGAGGTCAGCTCTGGTCCAACAGAAACCGCCGTGTGTCCTACCTCGAGGGAGGGGTTGTGCCATCATCATTCAATGCCTGCCAAGCTTTGTCCCATCTCCGCAAATGCATCACACCAGGCCGTCATCATCGTGGCTGCCGTGTGACACAACCTTGCAGCGCGCGGCAACGGCGAATGGTGAGTCAAAGTGGGATCTGACATTGCTCTTCACCTTATTACCCTGATCACAGTCAGGGTCATTATCCTGCCTGACATGTCTCAGCCAGGCTGTGACCCTCCGTAAATGAAAGAGCACAATGTTGGCCAACGTTTATCGTGCATCGCATCGCCTACAGTAGAAGGAAAGGCCCATCTTCATCTTAGCTCGTTTCGACTGAAGCCTGATCTCATCACCGAACTTCTGTCGCCTTCCTGGCTGCTCAATTTGTTTATTTTTTTAGTTTTTCAATTTTTTTGACGAGCCGCCAGCCGAGCAGGCGCCAGCACCGTATGGTTGCCCAAATTTAGCTGGGTCGCCTGGTCACCTACCTACCTAGTACCCAGTGACGATGTCAGCTTTGCATGTGCGCTAATGCTCAACATCTCGTATAGCGAGCTGTCATGATGCCTGGCGGGTGGCGCGATGTGGCTGTTCACCATGCACGAATTCAGGAGTGAGGATGCGCCACCAAGAAAGCATACCTCCGTATGCCGCACCCAGAGCCTAATCAATTGTGTCTGCGAAGCAATCTCATCGGCCTTGCCTCCCCGTCCCTTGGCCCCCCCTCCCGGCCAGAAATGAAGGCGACCGAGGGGTCGGGACCCGTAGAAACTTTTTGTTCCCGTCCGCTCATTGCCGCTAAAAAGAGTCGCTCGGACGCTTGAAGCCGCAGTATGCTCCCACTACGCGCACCTCTGGGCGAGCGCCGAGTGGATGGACAGGAAGGTGGATAGAGTTACTTGAAGCGCCAGATCATGCTGTCTTCTGCAGCGCGACGTTGGCATATACCAGACTCATTGAGCGCACGTGGAATACAATGGCCGGTGGTGAAACAAACTCAACTGGCTTAAGGGGGACCCTGTTCTTTCGGAAATTTAGCACAGCCGAGTAGCCGTGGGAGTGTTCTAATGGCTTGCGCACGCTCTGCACGAGAATCGTACTTCCTCACCGACGGCAAGTTCCTTTCTTCTTCCCCTGATGGCTCACTACAGCGTCTGCCAAGGCAGTTGCTACGCTACGCGCACATTCTGATCTACAGATGCGCCTCCAGTCATTCGCAAGTCCGGATGCTAAATATTGGCAAGGCGGTCTGCCACGGCTAGTTCCCGACTCTTCGGGCCCTTGATGCTAGCCAAGCCACTTTTTTGACTTTTCTTCGCAAAGCCACAAACACCAGCCATAGTCACGGCCAAGGCGAAGCTGTCCCTGGCGTTTATCGTGGCAACTTGGCCGCCACTTCCACCGCGGCATCGGCATTACAAGGCTGAGTGAGACATTTGAACATTTGCGCTTGGGATGCTTTTCCCGAGACTAGGCGATATCAACACCGGAAAGGGATCTAGTGATCAGTGGCTAAGGAGATAGAATTCGGGGTTCGCAGTCTAGATGCTCATCGCGCAGGCGCAGCGGGTCGTACCTGCTCACGATCAAAGTCATCGCCCGTGTGCGGAATCGAGGCTTTGCTGATGGGTGTGCACCTGTGCGTTCATTCGAGGAAGCGTAGAGGGTGGTCCCGTGATTTGCTTTCAATGCCTGTTTTCGACGGTTCTATTATTAAGATGAGATTGGTGGTGTGCTCGACTGACCTTGGATGTACCAATGTCACGTCTCTGCGCCCTACGTCGCAACTGCGACACAGTTATGTGCAAATGCATTGGCGCACTACTCCCAAGTCATCGGTGTGAAGTAACCTTGACGATCTGACCAAACATCGCGCCACCGCAAAATTGATTACTAGAAACTTGGATCGAAATCCAGATGGAAGAAATCGGAAAGGAGAAAACTAAGATCGTCGATCGGCCTTACGGCAGCTCGCGGCTTTATTCCCGCGAATTGGCCGCGGTTCTCGCAAGTCACAAGGTGCAGCGTGTGCGAAAATGATGTGTCATCTGACAAGTTGCCCTGCAGATTGACTTTGAGCCTCACAAAAGTTGACTATGACGAGAACGCGGGGGAGATTCGAAGTACCCATGAAAACTGTATACCTCCCTAGCAGGTAGGAATACCCCAAATATCAAAACTCATTGTGTATCTCACTCCTACCTGCGAGTCAGGATCAGCCATGGACAAATGATGAAGTCATTCCAAGGTGACCAATATGTACTGACGCCGAGAACTCAGTGAACATACGAATGTGAAAGAACATGGCGCATGCGACGCGGCCAAAGGCAAGATCAGCAAGCCACAGCTCAACAAAATTACAATATGGACTGCTTGCTCTGCCAGTGCTGCCATGGTCTACAGAGGGCGTTCTGCCCTCTTTGCTTTAAGAACACGCCAACCTCCTCGTTGATTCTCATTCCTTGACATCACGACCTGACTGACCACTCGCGGCATTTTATAAGATAGAAGAGGAAAATCGAAAACTGAACCAAAGGAATCATTCGAAAGCCCTGTTGTTTATAAAACGAAAATGCTGGCCTCCCTCGCTCTCGCGACCTTCCTGTCACCATGGCTCTTGGCAGCAGCAGCGTTCCCGCAGAATCATAACAAAACAAAAAGTTTCTTCAAGGATTTCATGGGTCAATTCGTAAACTCGTACAATAAGCATAGACCCAACATTACCACTTTGCCTTTGCCGGCCAATGCATCCGAAGAGGAGCTCTTTTTCGAGCCGGCGGTGCGCTTCACCTCGGACAGCTGCTTCAACATGGCGGCCATCGACATACATGGTCAGCCCAACCAGGGCCTACCGAGCAAGCATGCACCGCTCACAAAGGGTTGCCGGGATGATAGAGTATTGAGGGAAAACAATGTGTATTCTCGTAGGCGCTGCAACAAGCTTTGGTGCGCCTACGCATACAGCTACTACTTCCAAAAGGATGTTGCTATGCCTCACTTCCTAGGTCCAGCGGCCGGTCACCGCCATGACTGGGAGCACGTCATTCTATGGGTCCATGACAAGGACAGAGTTGCGTCCTATGTCACCCACTCTGTTCACGACAAATGGGCGACCACCTTTGCGAAGACCGAATACTACGAAAGTATGTCTGCACTTTGTGGAGCTGTCTCTTATACACTTTCTCCCCTCTCCTCCCTTCCTTTCTACCTCCTCGCGCAAAAGGGTTTGGGAGGGGGGCCAAAGGGTTCTTACTAACTGGCTTCCCCTTTTTTTTTCCCTTCGCCATAGCCAACAAAACTCGTGCCAAACTTGTCTATTACAAGAACGGTAGATACGGTCATCACACTCTTCGCCTCGCCGGGTCAGCTTACGGCGAAGACGACGATAAATGGACGTGGGACCCATGGTCCTTTGGCAAACTTGTCGGCTACCACGGATGGCCGGATATCGGACTCCTGCAGAAGCTCGATAAAAATTATCAATGCTCCAGCAAATATCCCATCGTGACCGACAGTAGGTTTACGATAGCGCTCCAAGAAGCTAAGGCCAGCGTGGAGTCGACTATAAAACTACACGACCATTGCGACTGTTCTGACTGGAGCGTAAGCG